>LPNX010319055.1:460310-606907 GCA_001517045.1 Pseudotsuga menziesii | reverse complement strand
GGGGGGGGGGGGGGGGGGGGGGGGGGGGGGGGAAATGTTGGGGCCCTACCTTAACCTTGCTAGTATAGGATATTTAAGAGTTAGGAAATGAATATATGTGGCTATATTCTTGAATAAGGCCCAATAGGTCTCATTGGGTAGTTAGTGGATGGTTAATTAATTTAAAAGGATTTTATATATTAAGTAAGTCCCACTAGGAGGTTGGTACTCATTTATGATGCGACCATAAGTATGTAAGGATTTTCTAGTGAGAAACAATTTATAAATGTATAAGGGTAATTCCATGAAGACGGGTAACTCTTTTTGGCCAAATATGGTGATGAAAAAAGGAAATTTTACCCATATATTAAAATGAAGCCCTCGAAACCCATATTTTCCATATGAATTTCAATGTGCATTTAAAAGATGAAATGTAGAGAATTATGTTGGCTTTCCAACGAATATTTTTTAAAAATATACCAATGTCATTTATTGTGTCAAATTTTCATTTAATGAAACGTGTGTCCTTAAAAATTTGAAGAGCAATTAACGTAGAAATAATAGATCAATGCTATGTGCAATGATGCTAAGAAGAAGCATAGGAAATAGATCTTACTACTAAGAATTCTCACAAGCATACACAGGAAAATAAGAGAGAAGAAAAGAGACTGAATCACATGAATGAAGAGATGAATATTGGTGTGTATCCTTCCATTGAATAATTATGAATAATAGAGTACATAAATAGTACATCCCTCATGGGGAAGTCGAATTGTATGGAAACAACTCATAAAGCTAAAAAAAGGCTGACTTACCAAAATATAGCAAACCCCCATAGGTGGATAAAGCACTTGCTAAATCTATCAAGGACCTCACGAGTTGGCAAAAGCATGAGTAAGTTGTCAAGGAGATGGAAGTAACATGCTAATCCTAGAAAATGGAGAAAAACTAATGGAGGATGGGTTGGAAACAAAAGCACCCAGTTTCCTAGTTGACTAGCTTTTATCTTATCCATAGAAAAGCAGAAAAAACAGAAAAAGCAGAAAAAACAGAAAAAAGCAGAATCTGCTATAAGGTCCTGCATACTAATTCTAGATGAACCCAGAATCAGAAATAACTCATTCCTAGGATATAGATGGCATGCATTGACTTTAAGGTGCCACCTAATTAAGCTAGTGGGTGAATAATTAATCAAATAATGATTAATTATTTTATCCTAAGTTGTGAGTGGGTTTAATATATTCTGACACCCCCCTATAAGTCTGACTTTATGATGGTATGACAAAAAATATGGATGCATATGGATGCATATAGGGCCCAGCAACAAGGCTATGGTCACCCTTTTACAATTATTATGTCCAGAAAAGTGAGGAAAGAGGCAAAACCACATGGGGAAAATCCTCCCTCAAGATAGGACAAGGCACAAAATTTGAAATATGTCTTCAACATATCTTCATCTTCACTTAAATGAGCTGACTGAACTGCTTCTGGATGAATGACTTGCTGAAGAAATCATGGACTCCATGATCATGCGCTGGAGTGTAGAACCTGCAAGAAGGAAGAGGAGAGACTCCTTGTATCTCATCAACTGATGAAGTAGGAGCATTATCTGAATGCTTATTTCTGCTGTCAAACTCTGATTTGCAAACATAATCTGAAATGGAAAAGAGATCTGTGCATACTCCTTTCCAAAGAGTACAAAAAATAAGGCAATTTATTTCACACCCAATTCCCTGAATAGCTGCAAAATTGTGATGTGAATCACATGTAAATCTTCCAATCTGTTGTAGCACCTGTATAGATTTGATATGAGGCTGATAAAACACTGATATATCAGAAACATTAACATATGGAACAGCAAGGACAAATTCTTCAATGGCTCCATGAGGATATAGGGCTAGACTAGGAAAATTATGAGCAACTGGGAAAAGCTGATAAGTGTAAAAATTTGAATGATGGATGGGCAGAATGAGATGTTCACAATATTCAAGAAGGCTCTGAGTATTGATGCCAAGAACAAAGAAGGATATGATGAAGCACATGAGATCAAGTAAGGTAAGTGGTATGACACAAATAAGGCTTGATGTGGCAAAGCAAATATCCTGGAAGTCACTGGGTTGCGCACCATCAATGAGAGAGGTAAGCAAGAGGTGTGAAGGATTTGGCACATAGATCTCAGAATCTAAGATAGGAGATTGAGAGAACAATGAATGGGTTATAGGATCATAATCAATATCAGCAGCAGCTCCATATGTTACTTCTTTTTCATCAATAGTATCATAAGAAGAAAAACCACCTTCAAGAGACACAGAAAAAGATGGCTCTTCAATATTTGCTTCTTCATTGAAGGAGGAAGCATTCGGATGAAAGATGGCAGCAGCAACATGAACTGTATGAGAAACTTATTCATCATGATCAACTTCATCAGAGAATGTAGAGGCCAAGAAATCTTGAGAAAGAGAACAAGAGGAGATGCTAGGTTCGCTCCATGCTTCATCTTCAATTTCCTGCAAACCAAAAGCTTTGTCCAAAATTTTCCAAAGCTCATATGGAAATTCAGCAGAATCTATAAGATGATATATATTTGGAGACATTCCCAAACACATAATTCCATAAGCTCTATCACAATTATTAAGCCAATCAATCTTCTCTTCATAAGACTCAGGTTCACTCAATGCACCAATGGAGACATCAAAGAGACATTGCCTCTTCAAGTATGCACTCATCTTTGGCTTCCAATCAGCATAGTTGAAAGGAGATAGTAGAGGAACTTTTGAATCCATATTGAAGTTGTTGATATGCTCTAAGAGATACTCTCTGCAACCCGCAAAACAAACTAGGAGAAAATCTTGTAAGCTAGACAAGCTCTTCTTCAAAGAGGGATAGGAGACTGGAAGCGCTCCTCAACTTTGTAGAAATTGATCAACCTTGTAGCTCTGATACCATATAGAAATAATATATCAATTCTATGTGCAATGATGCTAAGAAGAAGCACAGGAAATAGATCTTACTACTAAGAATTCTCACAAGCATACACAGGAAAATAAGAGAGAAGAAAAGAGACTGAATCACATGAATGAAGAGATGAATATTGGTGTGTATCATTCCATTGAATAATTATGAATAATAGAGTACATAAATAGTACATCCCTCATGGGGAAGTCGAATTGTATGGAAACAACTCATAAAGCTAAAAAAAGGCTGACTTACCAAAATATAGCAAACCCCCATAGGTGGATAAAGCACTTGCTAAATCTATCAAGGACCTCACGAGTTGGCAAAAGCATGAGTGAGTTTTCAAGGAGATGGAAATAACATGATAATCCTAGAAAATGGAGAAAAACTAATGGAAAATGGGTTGGAAACAAAAGCTCCCAGTTTCCTAGTTGACTAGCTTTTATCTTATCCATAGAAAAGCAGAAAAAGCAGAATCTGCTATAAGGTCCTGCATACTAATTCTAGATGAACCCAGAATCAGAAATAACTCATTCCTAGGATATAGATGGCATGCATTGAATTTAAGGTGCCACCTAATTAAGCTAGTGGGTGAATAATTAATCAAATAATGATTAATTATTTTATCCTAAGTTGTGAGTGGGTTTAATATATTCCGACAATTAACAAGTGGATTGTGTGTGTGAAAAATAATTAATTTTAAGTTAATAATTAAAAAAATGAAATATGTGAAAATGATCAAGACAGAATGCACTAGTGTGTACATATTTTTCTTTTATTTTTTCTTGAAAAATTATATTTATTATTATTTTTTGAAACTTATTATTTCAGTCGCAATTTGCACACACATGTGTGTGTGTGTGTTCCAATATTTTGATTGTTTACATAAATTGCAAAACTAAAAATATTGTTTTGAAGAGGACACACCGATGTAGTGCTTGTATATTTTTTCAAAATTTTTGGATGTGTATTTTGAATGTTGTCGATTTATCTTTGAGCTCATTCATAGTTGTCGACATGGTTTTTCAGGGTAAGATTTAGCAGAAATCTAAATAAGAATGGAATACAAAGATAAAAATTCATAAATTATATGTCCATGGATAGAGGATTTGTCAACGAATCCAATGGTATCAATTCCTCCCATTAATGTGCATTTAATGACATAGTTTAAGCCCCTAAAAGGAAGACAAAGGTTCCTCTCTACAATGAAAAGGGCCATGGGCCTATTTTTAAATCCCTCGATTGAGGTACTAGCTTGATTGTTGTTTTTAAATACCTCGATCAAGGGATTTAAAATATATCTATAGAGTTATTTTAAATCAATCGAGGGCTTAAAAATACCTTGACCGAGGCATTTTTAAGCCCTCGATTGAGGTATTAAAATATCGATCGAGGGTTTCCTGCACATATTGTTGGCACTCTGTTTGCCAACAACCATGAAGCACATTCATTGAATCTCCCATCAGACATTGTAATATTTCACCAAATATTTTTATTGTATTAGAGCTCTACTCAATTGCAGCTTCCCCCCTCCAAGTGACACATGAACTTTTCTCTGTATTTCTCGATTATTAATACAAGGGTTATATTTTGCAAATTTAATATCATTTCCTCTCCTAATTTCTTAAATATGAATTTTATAGTTCTTTGAATATTGCTCATAATTTATTGTCTCTGCTAATTAGTACACTAAATTGAGAATGTAGTAGTGGTAACGAGTAGCACTCTACTCCACCTAAGAGAGTGTATGCACAAACTATAGATGTTGTGGGAGTGGATAAGGTGGAAGGGAGAGAGGCTACAAAAGTGTCGTTAAAGGACTTGTTTATGGAAATATTTGATACCCATGATCGTTTATGTGTTTATTTTGTTATGTGGAATGTACAACAAAGAAAAGGAAGTGGAATTGACTAGAGAGAAGATGAAAAAAACATGTTGCAAGATCCAAAGTAAAGAAAATGTCGAAGTGAAATTGCATAGTAGTAGTGCATTAAAGCAAAGGTGAGTTTTAGGTGATTATAGTAGAGGAGCTGTTGTAGTAAAAGTAGAGGAGGATGAGACGATGTTTGAATCAACAATGTTTCTTAAATAAATCATGTGAAGAAAGTAAGTGATGGTGATGGTGCATGAGTGGTATTGTAATACCATATAATGAGAACAATGCGGGTGAGTAAGCACCATGGAGGGAAAAATTTGAGGTAGTAAGACCCATTCAATGAGACTTGCAACAATTAGTAAGGGTGGATGAGTCACACCATTTGATACAAGAAATAAGAGTGCTAGTGATGAATATAATCTAGCGGAAGAAAATGGAAATATAGAGAATTGATGTCAAACATAACCTACAATAGAATATTGTAGAAGTGAGGATTGCAAAGAGGAAGAAGAAAGACAATGAATGGAGAGTGGGCATAGAATGGAAAATAAGAAAGGAGAAAATAAAGAAAATAAACAAAGCACTCAAGAGTTATTTTTTAGAAGGATGCTAAAAAATTTCTAAGAGTTTGATGTAGGATGGCACTACATATATCCTTCACATTTTTTTATGTTTCCATCATTTGGGTTCTTTTTTATGATTCATAAAAATATACAATGTAGTGAAATATTTTTCATCCTCGGTGATTTGTTGTCAACCATTGGAATATGAATCATTTTATTTCGAACTTGAACACTTAGGGTAGTTGTAAGGTTAAAAGGCAAGGCACACAAGAATATATATGAATTTTGTGCATGAGAAAAGGGCTTGTTGATCTCAAGTTCGATTTAGTTTGTGTAGTGTGGGTGGTTGTGTGATCTATTGATTTATGCATAATATTTGTGAGTGTAAATAAGCATGAGAGAACTATCAATATTTCAATAAAATTACATAGAACATGGATATATTTCTTTATTGTAATTTTTATGATATCAAACTATGGGTAAAATGCCTATTAGTATTAATGTAGCTACATATTTGTGGTTTTCTATGAGTACATTCCTGATGAGACTTTGATTTCTATCCCTATGCATCACTATAAATTTCAACTCAAGTTTCCACCATTTATGGATAAGTATTTTATAACAAATCTAGAAATTTGAATCTATGTGAACCTTCAATTCAAAATGAATATGGATATCAATTCCAGAGAGGGAATCTAATTATTTTATATTTGAATATAAGAGTAATATTTCTTATACTTTGCTGTCATTTTTTTGAATATGCAAAGAAATGAATACTCACAAGGTGGGCCTATTACAAATAGGAAATCAATTTTTGGGACCAAATCCAAAGTATTTGGTCCATAAGGATCCTTGTAAAACATTGTTTTTTTAGTTTGGCATGGAGATGTGGATTTTACTAATGGAAAAAATTACTCATTAAATTATGATTAGATAACAGGCATACGTTTTGTGGAATATGAGAGAGATCACATGGAAATGATCATAACTATAACTATCTAGGTATTTTAATAATAATGTGGAAAAAATCAATATGAAGTTGTTTGTAAAATGCACTTATACACCTAGAAAACACTCGTTAAATTAGAAAGAAAATAAATATTATCTCTAATATCATTCCATAAAATTTAATTTACATGGAGACACTATATAAGTTTGTAGAACATGGAAAAAACATCATTACTTCAAATAATTACTAGACATTAAGATAAATACCTACTATACATGTAAATATTTTCTATAACATCTTTACCTTTTGCATAATGCAATCAATGTAATGTCCCTTGGGGATATAAGGGGTCCTAGGGACATATCATTAGCTCTCTAAGTCTAATTAGATAATTTTAGCACAATGGATTAATTAAACAAATATTAAAATTTATTTTTCAATATTTGTTTCATGACAAAGTCCCTTTAATTACACATAAATTAAAATAAATTCAAGTCAGACATAAATTTCACATCTAAAGGCTATTTACTCTTAATCATGATTAATTAGTAATTAGTGTTCCAATTACGATACTTAATGACAATTAGCGCATAATTGATGGTACTTATTATAATTTCATTTTTTTTATCACTTAAACAGTTTTATCAAGTCCAATGGCCAATTAAACACCTAATAACATGTAAATTGGGGCTAATTACCATTTTTCAATTAATTAAACATAGTAATTATGAAAATGATTCCACAAGAACTAATTAACTAGTTGTTCAATACTAACAACTAGTCTTGCACAAAATAGACACACAACCATGACAATGAACCAAAAAGTGAACCTAAAACCATTATACACATATTTAAGCATGCATGTACAACAAAATAAAGTACTTTTGCAGATCCACAAAGGATATTTTAAGTTTAATCAATACAACTAGTTAATAAACACTGCAAGGAATTCAATCAAACCAATCATACCGAGTTCTGATGCACACAAAGGTGAAGGTACTGATATGGAAAATAGAATTATAAAACACAAGTAAATCACCAATAATAGAGCATATGAATGTACATTCATCTTTTACCCAAAACATAGATTCAAATCCAAAAACTATTTGCTAATTTCACTACAATGTACCTAGTTTTCAATTGAACTTTCCAAATGCCAAATAAATATAAATACATGACTATTGTAGCTCATGGAAATCATATCAAGGATCACTTACAGTCATATGGCTATAGCTTTCCACCCATATAAATTCCATTAAAAAATACACAAAATAAGTCAATTCTACTCATCCGAGTTGACTAGTAATTCTAGGAATCACTAGAATATTTAAATCAACAGCTCATAGAATAATTCAAATGCAATTCCAAATCTAACTAAAATGTTTTATCAGTCATAAAAAAGGTATTTCTCATTCTAAAATTTTGTCAAAAACTTCATATGAAAAGTCACAAATCTACTCAGAACAGTTCCATTGAAAGAGCTAGAAATTGGAAGTTGATCTAGAATTTCGGTAGAAATTTCCCAAACAATACCAAGAATATTTATCCTCACATTATCACACATGTTTCAATACTATTTATCATACATAAACATAAAATTAACACTCAGGCATTTTTACAAACACTTCATGTGATAATTCTCCAAACTATGCCAAATAGTCCGATCGAAGAACTAGTTTTCGAATAAAAGGTAGAAGCATCAGAGAGAAGTGTCTTAAACCATTCCGAGGATACTGTACCATAAAAATATACAAGATATAAGGAACAGGGAAAGAAATACCAGTTCTGTAAAAGAGGTATCAAATAATTATTTTCTCAAACAATTTGTGCACAAAATCCCAAAAACTAGTTTTCAATTCCTTCATAAACTTTACTTGCATAAATAGATTGAATTCTATGAGAAATATATTCTGTAAATAACTCATATGTTTCATCAAACATTTCATGTGCATCCATAAATAAATCATATCAGATCCAAGTAAATTAATTAAACATGAGATAAATCACTTATCTTATCAATGCACAACTGGCATCATCCAGACCACATTCCACCCAGCCTTTGGAACTGCCAAGACATATCTCACTTTGACAAGACATCCCCGAGCTGAGGCCACAGATCCACAATAGAGGTGGATTGAAGAATAACTCAAGTATCAACTCGAGAAGACAAAAATCTAATCCTCACCACATACTTCCTCTTCCACCTCAGTACCAAATGCAATGGTAATCCAGAACCCCTAGGCCATCGAGATATTGCCATTCACCATCATGATTTATGTGCAGGTCCAAGACAAAGGAAAGTAGTGGAAACAAAGGAAAATCAAAGGTATGAACAACCATAATCAACAACCATCCAAAAGAACCATGAAAAACAACCCCCAAACCAAGGATATCAAACATGTATTTATAGAACAAAGAAGGTAATTATAACTCAATGGGGTTAAATCAAACCAAGGTAATCCAACTTGATTCAATCCAAGGGGGTAATTAAACAGCAAGAGGTTAACTCTAATTTCAAGGAGAGTGACTCCAAGCCATTCTAGCCAATTCCCATTCATGTGTGGACACATAATCCATGGAGAGGAATCAAAATTAGTGAGGTGAGGTGTCACACAAGCCAAGACATCTTCCCAAAATGAAAAAGGGGGGTTACAAAAGGATTTACACAAGATTTACACACGGATTTACACAATTATTTACACAAGGAATTACATAAGTATTTACACAACTTTTGAGGTGTTAAGGCTAAAAATAACGAGCGAGGGAACACTTGTGAAAATGGGAGTTATAAAACCAAGTGTAACCTCCACAAAGGAGTTACAAAACCACCAAAGGGACTAAATAAACAAGTGGCACCTACCCAAACACCAAGGAGGCCCGCTAAATCATGAATTAGGCTCAATAATACCAACATAGGATAAATTCATCAAAAGTTGGGTCCTTTGTACAATGTTTGGGTGATCATCAATTAACAAAGCCACTAAGGCATAAATATGGACCAAGATCAACCAAACAAGTTCTAAAGTGCTAGGAATGTTCCTATTCCCCCTCACATTATGGATCTAGGCCTCCCATACTCTTTTAGTGGTTAGAAATGTGCCAGTTGTTTTCATTAATTAATTATTTACAAAATAATATTAATGTCTCTAGGTCCTTAAAGACCCATTTTTTCTTGCACCATGTGCCACAATAATAAAAAATTACAATTACATATGTCTGGGGCTTAACACATGGGATATTATGGTCAACTCTTTCAAATTTATCTTCCTTTCTCCAACTTTGTCTCTAAACTACCATTTATTGAATTAACATTAACTATTTACATAAAAATAATACAAAAGTGGTACAATGCAAAGTTAACCTTCTCAAAATTCATGCAAATTCATTCAAACTTCATTGATTCCAACTGTCTTTAAACTATCATAATATTATCCCTATCATCATCGCTTAATATTTAGATAGAAACCTATCTCAATGAAAACAAGGTTTCTAGGTAAATAGGTTTCTATAACAAGAGATAGGTGTATATGTAAATAGGTTTACATGGAATCAATTAATGGAACTACACCTATGCTTCACCTTTTCTTATGTTTCCATCATTTTGGTTAATTTTATGATTAACAAAAATATGCAATGTAGTGAAATATTTCTCGTCTTGTAATTTTTTTTCAACCATTGGAATATGAATCATTGTATTTGGAACTTGAACACTTAGGGTAGTTGTAAGGCCAAAAGAAAAGGAGCACAAGAATATATATATGAATTTTGTGTATGAGAAAAGGGATTGTTGCTCTCCTTTGATTTAGTTTGTGTAGAGTGGATGGTTGTGTGATATCGATATTTGTGCATAGGATCTGAGGAATTCAAGAGAATTATCCATAACTTAATAAACTTACAGAGATCATGGATATATTTCTTTACTGTAGTTTTTATGATACGAGACTATGTGTGTAATTCCTATTGGTATTAATGTATTTGCATATTTTTGGTTATCTATGAGTGTATCATTATAGTTTCAACTCAAATCGCTACCATTTATGTATAGGTAATCTATAACAATTGTAGAAATTTGAATCCATTTGAACCTTCAGCTCTAAATGAATATAAATATCAATTCCATAGAAGGAATCTAATTATTTCATACTTTTCTATAAGGGAAACATGCTTTATACATTGAGGTTAATATTTTAATAATGTGGAAAGAACCAATATGAAATTGTTTGTAATATGCGTTAAAGATTAAAGAAGAAACAATAAAAGATAGAAAACAAAAGTGGGCATATTGATTTCCTTCTCATTATTAAGGAGCAACATATATAGGACTACATAATAACAAAACCATGGGTGAATACCGTAGGTTAGAAAATACTATGGGTCACTAACTAACTAACTAATTAATGATGCATTTAACTAGGGATATTGCATTCTTCTACATACCCACTCAATCTCAACTGGTATAACGTATTCAACACTGTCAATTCCTAAGTGATCTCTTTGATATTCAAATGCAGTTGTTCCCAAAGGTTTGGTGAACATATCAACCAACTTCTCCTTAGATCCACAATACTGTAAATAAATTTGTCCATCATTGACTAATGCACGAATGAAATGATATCGAGTGTCAATGTGTTTTCTTTTTCTATGAAATACATTATGTTTGGAAAACTATATTGTAGATGTATTATCCTATAAAATAAAAGTTGGACCCCTTTCAATGTGTCCCGAATCCTTTAAAAATATTCTTAGCCAATTGCATGGAAAGTTGCTTTGGTGGCTGCTACATATTTTGCTTATGTAGAAGACATGCTGACAATGGGTTGTTTTTTGAGATGCCGAAGAGATCATATTTGTACCCAAATGGAAAGCATATCCAAATTTTCTTTTCCTATCATCAATACTTCATGGGTGAAAACTCGAAGTTGGGTAACACTTCCGTGAGAATCGGGTTCCCAACCAACATAGCAGGAGTTATTCGACCGAATAACTATATTTATTCGGTCGAATAACTAAATTATTCGGCTGAATAATTATAGTTATTCAGCCGAATAACTAATCCTTTATTTGGCTGAATAAACTTTAATGGTAACCGTTTAATGTGACGAAATAGATTGTCGACCGATAATTTTTATTGGCGTTTCAATAATTATTCGACTGAATAATTTTTTACCATATATGGTCAGCTACGGGCTCATTTTCGTTGTTGCACCTGCAGCGATTTGTCGTCGTCCTGTTGCTCCTGCCACCTGTCGCGCCACCCGTCTCACCACCTGTCTCATTCTCATCCATGTCACCCAGTCGTCTGACGTGTACATCCGCCATCTTGTCACCCCTTATTTGTGTGGTTTCCTCTCAGCTTGGAGGTCTGTTCGTGGAGGTCGATCGTGGAGGTCTGTTCGGTGTGGAGGTATGTTTGTCGAGGTGTACGTGGTCTTCTCGAGGTGTGGTGTTGTTGTGCTACCCCTTGGTTGTTAGATAAGCCTTGAATGATAACTTTTATATTATTATGAGTATGCTGAAGCTTGTCTAACCTTTGTTAAGTGCTTGTTTAAGCTTTGTTATGTGCTTGCTTCATAATATGTGCTTGTTTCATATCATGTTCAATGTTTCCACTTATTGTATTTATGTCTCTAATCTCATAATTACAATGGTAGTAAGGACAGAGTTGAACAATTCTGCCCATTTGGACAACTCTACTTATTTTAAATGATTTTAATTAAACAAAATTTAACATAAAACTTGAAATCTATTAATGTTTTTTCTGTTTCTATATTTTTTAATTAGCTTATTCTTATTCTCTATGTACATGAAATTTTATAGAATATTTAGACAGCTCTGTTTAAAAAAAATCCATATCTTTTTAATTAGCTTATTTTTATTCTCTATGCACATGAAAATTTATAGATTATTTAGAGAGCTCTATCCAAAAGAATCCATGGTTATGTAGGCTTAATCAACTCCACCAGTATGTAGCATCTCTAAATGACATTTAAGACATATAGACATTTAAGACTGCACAGGTTGTAGCTTTGTCCAAATGGACAGTTCTGATCATCTATGTACAAATGGATAGAGCTGATCTGCTCTGTCCATTTGGACAGAGTTGATGAGCTCTGTCCATATGGACAGAGTTGAACAACTCTGTCCAGATGGACAAAGCTGAGCAACTTTGTCCGTATGGACAGAGCTGATCAAGTCCCTAAGTAAATAATTTATATGACAGTGTTGAACAGCTTTTCCCATTTGGACAAAGTTGAACAACTTTGCCCATTTGGACAGCTCTACTTATTTTAAATTATTTTAATTAAACAAAATGTAACATAAAACTTTAAATCTGTTAATGTTTTTTCTATTTGTATATTTTTTAATTAGCTTATTCTTATTCTCTATGTACATGAAATTTTAAAGAATATTTAGACAGCTTTGTTTAAAAAAAATCCATAACTTTTTAATTAGCTTATTTTTATTCTCTAAGTACATGAAAATTTATAGAATATTTAGAGAGCTCTACCCAAAAGAATCCATGGTTATGTAGGCTTAAATAACTCCACCAGTATGTAGCATCTCTAAATGACATTTAAGACATTTAGACATTTAAGATTGTACAGGTTGTAGCTTTGTCCAAATGGATTGATCTGATCAACTCTATACAAATAGACAGAGCTGATCTGCTCTATCTATTTGGACAGAGTTGATGAGCTCTGTCCATATGGACATGGAGATATTGTTCTTTTTATGTAGATATATATGTTGTAGTTGACTTGGACATGGAGAAGCTTAATTTTTGGATTATATACATGTACTTTGAACTCACATGTACATAATTTTTAGATTATATACATGTACATTGAACTCACATGTACATGTTTTTTTTTTGTTGAATTATATACATGTACATTGAATTCACATATTCATGATTGTTTTTTTGGATTATATAAATGTGCATTGACCTTATATATTGTTTTTGGGAATATATACATGTATATGTAAAGGTTAGGAATGTTAGGAAGTTTTGATAGGTGCAAATATATGAAAATATGTAATTTATTAAATTTATGTATGTTTCTTGTTGAGAAGTTGAGAGTGATAGAAATGTTATGAAGTTTTGATAGGTGCAATCTAATGTTAAGAATGAATATATAGAGAATGTTAATGTTAAGAGTGAATGTGGGAATAGGAGAATGTTAGGAGTGAATGTTTTGATAGGTGCAATATTAGGAGTGAATGTTTTGATAGGTGCAATGTTAGGAGTGAATGTGAGAATGAGAAAATGATAGGAGTGAATGTTTTGATAGGTGCAATATTAGGAGTGAATGTTTTGATAGGTGCAATGTTAGGAGTGAATGTGAGAATGGAGGAATGTTAGGAGTGAATGTTTTAATAGGTGCAATATTAGGAGTGAATGTTTTGATAGGTACAATGTTAGGAGTGAATGTGGGAATGGGGGAATGTTAGGAGTGATTGTTTTGATAGGTGCAATATTATGAGTGAATGTTTTGATAGGTGCAATGTTAGGAGTGAATGTGGAAATAGGGGAATGTTAGGAGTGAATGCTTTGATAAGTGTAATGTAATGTTAAGAATGAATATATGGGGAATAGATATGGAAATGTTAATGTTAGGAATTTTAGGAATGTTAGGAAGTTAATGTTAGGAATGTTAGGAAGTTAATGTTAGGAATGTTTGGAAGTTTTGATAGGTACAATGTTAGGGGTGAATGTGGGAATGGGGGAATGTTAGGATTGAATGTTTTGATAGGTGCGATGTTAGGAGTGAATGTGGGAATGGGGGAATGTTAGGAGTGAATGTTTTGATAGGTACAATATTATGAGTGAATGTTTTGATAGGTGTAATGTTATGAGTGAATGTGGGAATGGGGGAATGTTAAGAGTGAATGTTTTGATAGGTGCAATGTTAGGAGTGAATGTGGAAATAGGGAAATGTTAGGAATGAATGATTTGATAAGTGCAATCTAATGTTAAGAATGAATATATTTGGAATGAATATGGAAATGTTAATATTAGAAATGTTAGGAAGTTTTGATAGGTGCAAATATATGAATGTTTGAAATGAATGTTAGGAAATGTTAGGTACAAATATATGAATGAATATTAAGAAAGGTTAGGAATGTTAGGAAGTTTTGATAGGTGAAAATATATGAATGCTTGAAATGAATGTTAGGAAATGTTAGGTGCAAATATATGAATGAATGTTAAGAAAGGTTAGGAATGTTAGGAAGTTTTGATAGGTGCAAATATATGAATGTAAGAATGAATATAGGGGAATGTTAATGTTAAGAATGAATATATGGGAAATGTCAATGTTAGGAGTGAATGTTTTGATAGATGCAAATATATGAATGAATGGTAGGTAGTTTTAATAGGTGTAAATATATGAATGAATGTTAGAAAATGTTCGGAATGTTAGGAAGTTTTGATAGGTGCAAATATATGAAAGTTAGTTAATATATGATTGTAGATGTAGTGTTGAGAACTTGAGAATGTTAGAAATGTTAGAAAGTTTTGATAGAAATATTTTTTATTACTAAAGTAAAATTAGCAACTTGATTTTGAAGTTTTGGTAGGTGCAATGATAGGGGTGAATGTGGGAATGGGGGAATGTTAGGAGTCAATGTTTTGATAGGTGCGATGTTAAGAGTGAATGTGGGAATTGAAGAATGTTAGGATTGAATGTTTTGATAGGTGCAATATTAGGAGTGAATGTCTTGATAAGTGCAATGTTAGGAGTGAATGTGGGAATGGGGGAATGTTAGGAGTGAATGTTTTGATAGGTGTAATGTTAGGAGTGAATGTGGAAATAGGGGAATGTTAGTAATGCATGATTTGATAAGTGCAATCTAATGTTAAGAATGAATATACTCGGAATGAATATGGAAATGTTAATGTTAGGAATGTTAGGAAGTTTTGATAGGTGCAAATATATGAATGTTAAGAAATGTTAGATAAAAATATATGAATGAATGTTAAGAAATGTTAGGAATGTTAGGAAGTTTTGATATGTGCAAATATATGAATGTAAGAACGAATATAGGGGAATGTTAATGTTAAGAATGAATATATGGGGAATGTCAATGTTAGGAGTGAATGCAGGAATGGGGGAATGTTAGGAGATAATTTTTTGATAGGTGCAATGTTAGCAGTGAATGTGGGACTGTTAGGAGTGAATATTTTGATAGGTGCAAATATATAAAAGTTAGTTAATGTATGATTGTAGATGTAGTGTTGAGAACTTGAGAAAGTTATGAATGTTAGAAAGTTTTGATAAAAATATTTTTTATTACTGAGGTAATTTTAGCAAATTGATTCTAAATTTTAATATTTTTTATACTTAGGTAACATTATCAATTTAATTATTATATTTATTTTATGTTCCTTACAAGAAAAGAAAAAGAGCACTACAAAGTTGCAGTAGTGAGGAAACTACAAATAACATTCCTATATAACCCCCTAGGATTTAAAGAAAGGTGATGAAATGAATAATGAAAAACAAAAAGAAAGACTTGTAGAGTTACAGGGAGAATTCAAAAAGTTAAGGCCCTTCATGTTTGATGGAGAATTTGAGGAAGTGATAGAATCTTGGTTGTTAAACTTGCTCCGTGATGGAAGGAGGCTAAGAGTGTCAGTAGCATACGTAGTAAAGAGTTGAGTTGGAAATTTTTTTTTTTAAATTATTGAAAAAATGTATATGTCAAAACGATATTATGATGAGAAAGCTCAATAATTCAATGATTTGAGACTAATATTGTTAACCATGGAAGAATTTGTAATTGAGTTTGTAAATTTACAATGCTATGTACCATATCTAAGAGTTGAAAAAGCTAAGGTATACAGTTTTATCAGTTGTTTACCCCTAGTGTATAAGGAAAAGATTGTGTTTGAAATTCTTCAACAATGGATGAAGCAATTAGAAAGGCCTAGTTGTGCTACCATTTGTTTAAACAAATATCCAAATTGAGTAGAAGTTGGAAAAATTAAAAAAATTGAAAAGATTGATCAACGTAGGAAAGGATTTAAACCCTCACCTTTTGGAAAAGGAACAAGAGGTCATACTGATAAATATTAGAACAGGCAAGGTTCAACCAATAGAAATGGGGTTAAGAGTATAGAAAATTCCAGTGGAGGATGGAATAGTAACTCGTAAGCATGTTGCAGGAAGCTTCTACTGTGAATGACATAGCCAGGAATATCTCTATAGTTAATGTTTCTTTGGAATATCAGTAGGTGGACCATCAATCCACCATGTTGGAAGTAGAAGGTAAAGTTTTGAACATACATGTTTCAATACTTATCGATTTAGGGTCTAGTTTAAGTTACATTGCACCAAAAGTAGTTGAAAAGTGTAAACTTAGTAAGGAAAAACAAAAAAATGCATGGTTGGTATAGCTGAAAACAAAGGTAAAAATGAAAGTTACAGAGATAGTTAGAGATTTGTTTAGGTTTTAATGACTTGGATACCTCAGTTAATTTAAATATACTTCCCTTAGGATCCTATGACATTTTGATAGGTATGGATTGGCTAGAATCTCATAAAGATGTTATCGACTATTTGCATAAAAAATTTAGTAGTGTGGATGAGGAAGATAAGTATCATACAATGCATGAAATTTATAGACCTTTATCTACATGACAAATTTCAGAACTACAATGTAAAAAGTGTATTAGGAAAGGGTGTCAACTTTATGGAATCAAAATTAAAGAATTTGAGCCCGAAAAATAAAAAATGGAATTAGAACAATTTCCTATTTCAAAGGAATTTGAAGTTGTATTTTGTGACAAGATATCAGTATTACCACCTAAGTGATATTTATAATTTAACATAGATCTAATGTCATTTTCAACACTAGTATCATGAGCTCCATATCATATGAGTATCCCAGAATTAACAAAATGAACAATACAATTACACGAGTTGTTATAGACAAGGGATATATTAAGCCTAGTGTATCTCCTTGAAGAGTACCTGTTTTGTTCGTTGGTGTGCTAGTAATATGATAAATTGTAATGTACTATTATTATTTACTGTCGTGCATGGATAAATTGTAGTTGATGAATAGATAAGAAACCATTGATGGTAGATAACTAGAAGAATGCGAGCTAAAAAAATTTTCGACAGCCGATTTTTTTTTTCGGCCGATGAATAATTTTTTCGTTTGCGTTGTAAATAACGGTTCCGTAACAGAAAAACATTATTCAGCTGAATAATGGTTCGGTTGAATAACCTCTGAGACCTGAAACCTGCACAATTTTTAGGTTTCTCCATTTTCAGAAGGTAAAATGGATGCCTTACACTACAAATCGACTGTCGAACTTGATACCATTAGTTTCGTCATTGAATCTACTTTCCGTAGGTATAGATTTTGTTTTTTATAGGTGAGATCCGCTATTTTTATTTATTTTTGTTTCTTAACATGTGTCGAGTTTCATTTCATCTCTTTCAACATGTGGTGAAATGAAAAATATATAACTTTAAAAATACACCACCTAAAAATTGAAACAAATATGGTGTGCTTAATTGGAGTGTCTACTTCAAAAGGGTATTCGTACATTTTTAAATTTTATAGTCAATTGAGAGAAAAGTGGTGCAACCAAACACATGTTGAAAATCGACAAGGTTTCCCCATTGATCGAAATCAAATAAATATTATAATTAGTGTATAGATCCGTTGATTACAAATTTATAGTCATCGCACTAGTATATTGTTTGTATATTATCGTAACATATTTTGTTCTTGCAAAACACAAGTTTAACAATGATTTTAGGGGTGCAACCAAACATGTCTATTTTTTAGTCCTTTCATTTTATAAGGAGACACTGTCAAACATTTTCCGAAATGACATATCAAATCTCAATAAAAAAAATTGAAAAATTTATGAATAGAAAGCTAACATAATTCTCTAAAAGTTTTGTTTTTACTTAAAAGTGAATTTCTAAACGAAAATATCACTTTCGTTTGCCCAACGTTGAAAAACATGAAACAATCAAATTTATTTTCTCATAAGACCCCCCAAAATAGACACCCATCTTCATGGATTCACCCTCATGCAAAATCACTGACAGTTTACCCTGTGAGAGTATTGTATGGTGTATGAGTGTACCACAGGCCATATCCAAGTGTGCCTATGACATATCTCAGAAATATTTTTCCAACTTTTTCAGTGAGAGTCTTTGGGAGACTCCATAAATATGGAAATAAGACTGACAACATACATCATACCAGGTCTAGTTGCAGTCAAATACATTAAACTTCCTACCATTATTTTATATAGTGTAGCATTTACTGTTGGTCCATCATCATTTTTTGTTAACTTGGTGTCTAAAGCAATGGGGGTTTCTGTTGTTTTACATTTATCCATTCTGAAGCTTTGCAAAATATTAGTAGCATACTTATGTTGAAAAAGGAAAATACCTTGATCAGTTTGAGTAACTTCTAGACCAAGGAAGTACTTCATCAATCCTATATCAGCCATTTCAAATTACTTTTTCATGACTGTCCTGAATTCTTCAAGTATTAAATTACCAATGTAAATCATGTCATCAACATAAAGACATACCATCAAAATTTTACCTTGCATTGTTTTTACATACATAGTGGGCTCATTGTTGCTTATGCTAAACCCATTGTTGATGAGGTAGGATTCAGGTTGGAATCCACTCCACTGAAAATGGAAGGAGTAGTGTTATTGCAGATGCTCACTAGAAATAAATCCATTGACAACATGTTTGTGGAAGGAATTAACTTGCGGAAATGGGTGGGTAACTGTTTTCCAAACTGAGTTGGGGAAGTGGTGGATAAAATTATATTGAGGAGGAATAATACCATTACTTAATAAGATAAGGAATTCAATTTCCTCTGTCACCTCAAAAGTGTGGGTTTGCTTTGCACAAAAGAATCCCCCAAGCTCATGGAGCTTGTTTTAGACCATACAAAGCCTTTCTCATCTTAAACACTTTGTGTTCATGACCTTTGATGGTATATCCAAGTGGATGATCTACATAAACTTATTCTTCAAGAATACCATTAAGGAAGGAATATTTCACGTTCATTTTATAAACATGCAACTGATTTTGTGTTGCAATGTAAAGTACAACTCTAATGGTATCCATCCTTGCTACAAGAGAAAAGGTTTCATCATAATCTACGCCATACTGCTATGCATATCTTTTGGGAACCAAACTTTCCTTGTGTTTTTCAAGCTCCCCTTTTTCATTTACTTTGGTCTTATAGACCCATTTAACTCCATTGCTTTTTTTGTCTGTAGGGATTTCAACAAGATCCCAAGTCTAGTTTTTCTCAATAATATCAATTTGTTCATTCATTGCTTGTACCCACTATGCATCCTTTACTGCTTCATCAAAAGATGTAGGTTGATGAGAGAACAAAGCATACTGAAGTTGCTCATCAATAACACGAGTCTTCTCATATAATTATATCAAACTTCTGGTTTTCTAGTTCTGAGATGAATAGTATTTTGGTGTTTCTTCTTGCTGATGTACTTCCAATGTTGGAATCCTGATAGGTAGATCTAATAGATCTAAACTTTCTTGTTGTTGTATTTCTGAAGGATCACTCCAACATTTGTCTTCAAGAAATTTCACATCTCTGCTCACCACTATCTTTTTGGTGACAAGATTATACAACTTGTAAGCCTTGTGTTTTTCACTGTAACCAGTGAAGATAGACCGCTCACTCTTCTTATCCAGCTTTCTTCTAAGTTCATTAGGTACATGTAAAATGCAATAGAACAAAAAAATATTAGATGTGAAACTCTAGGTTTAGTGCCACTCCATGCTTCTTCAGGAATCTTGTACTGGACACTCACCATGGATGATCTATTGAGCAAGTAGATAGGGCATGCAACAAATTCAACCCAATACTCATCTGATATCTTCTTGTGTGACAACATGCTAGGTGCCATGTTCATGATGGTCCGGTTCTTTCGTTCAACAACTCCATTTTGTTGTGGAGTATATCTGATGGTGAACTGTCCCTAGATGCCATGTTACTTGCAAAAATCCATCACACTCATGTGAATCATATTCCCCTCCACCATCTGACCTGAGTACTTTGATGAACTATCAAGACTGCTTCTCATTCAAGGCCTTGAACTCTTTAAACTAGAGAATGTCTTTGATTTGTTCTTGAGGAAACTAACCAGTATTTTCCTGCTAAAATCATCAATAAATGTCAGAAAATAAAAGCTTCTTCCTATGGATTGGGTTTGCATGGGTCGATAGAGGTCTGTATGAAATATCTCAAGATGTTGTTTGGATCGAGATGTGGAAGTGGGGAAGTTGTCCCTTTAATGTTTCCCAATGATAAAATCCTCACAAGAGCTGGATTGTTCATGTAAAACTGGTAACCCCTTTACCATGGACTATTTGTACAGGATATTGAGACTCTTGAAGGGAGGATGAACAAATCTACAATGCCATAACCAAGATTCATCTAGACTAGAAAAAGTATGGGCTACATACTGTTGAAGGTTGACACTCTTGAGACTGAGAGGAAATATTCTGTTCTTGGTCATTTCAACTTTGGCTTTGAGTCTCTTACTGGGGGGTTTATCATAAATAGCACAATATGTATCATAAAAATTGAATATCATACTGGTTATGAAGTAATTGACCTATGTTGATCAAATTTAAATTTAGATGTGGTACATAGAAAACATCATAAATAAATTTATTTTCATTATGGTTTGTAAGTACAGGAACAATACCTTTTCCTTTTGCTGGAACTAGAAAGTCATCTCCTAGCTTGATATTTGTGACAACAGAGGAATCCAAACTAGAGAATAGTGACTTGTTACCTATCGTGTGATTGTTGCAACTACTATCTAGTAGCCATAGATATGAGATGATGTGTTCTTCAGTAGCTTGATGAGATAGGAACATCATCTCTAATGAACCTTATTCTTCTTTAGATACATCAACTCTGCCACTGTTATGGTCTTCTTGCTTCTTTTTTCATTCTCATTCATAGTGGCCATACTTCTTGCAGTAGTTACATTGAATATTGGACTTATTGGTCATCTATTTCCTCTCCCCCTCTGAACTTGAGAGTTGTGAGAGTGCTTTGAGTGATCTGAATGTTCTTGACTGGTTTTGTGCTCTGTACGAGGAGACCCTCGGCCTCTTCTACCTTGACCTCTACTGAGGGAATATTGAGTGCTAAAAGCATTGGTTAGGGACTCTTCTTCTTGATTGAGTAGAGCTTCATGAAATATAATTGATCTAGTCAACTCTTCTAGGTTGAACTAAGACAGATCTTTTTCTTCTTCTATGATAGTCACCACCATAGCAAATTTCTTTGTGAGACACCTTAGAATCTTCTGAACAACTACCTTTTGTTATCTAGAGGTTCACCATAGGTTTGAAATTGGGTTACAAAGCCCAAAACCCTAGTCATAAACTGATCTACAGTTTTCGTTTCCTTCATTTTCAAACTTTCAAACTAAAGTTGAAGGGTTTGCAATCTTACCATTTTTACTTGATCCGTTACCTTGTAGGAAGATGCGATCAGATTTCAAGCTTGATGTGCGCTGGTAGCCCCTGCGATCTGTGGGAAAATGGAATCTTTGATGCAACTTTGGATCAACCATTTGGTTGTTAGATCTCGGTCTCGATGAGCCGCCTAAGGAATTCTTCTGGGAATTATTCATTACAATCACAGCATTTGTCTTAGGTTCTTTGAACTCAGTTTCAACCATATCCCAATAGTTGTTCAGCTGGAGAAACGTCTTCATCTTGATAGAACAAAACTCATAGTTGGTATCGGTTATTATGGGTCTAGATATCTGGTTCAAATTTCTTGTGGTGGTAGTAGGAATGCTTGTATGGATGACTAGAGATCTCCCTATTTTTTTTTAACTGTATAAAAACATGCACCGCAACTTGTATAGCTAGTACACGGCGGCACCAAAGAATTGGTGTAAGTGACCCCAGATCACCACACTTTGGCTAAGTGAAAAAGGATGTAGCACCGCACTTTACATGTATGAAAGGTGCGGTGGCACTTGTTGGTACTGCACTTTGTGTGAATAAAAAGTGTGGTGGCACCGCACTTTGTCTATGTAAAAAGAGTGGTGGCACTACACTTTGTCTATGTAAACAGAGTGGTGGCACCGCACTTTGCTTTTGTAAAAAGTGTGGTTCTCTATGAGGTACCAGAGTTCCCGATAGGGACAAGATGTGATGGTGCTTCAAGAGAGGAAAAAAATGATACGCCCAGTTTCTCCATGATGATGTGTTCTAGCTTCAATCACAACCTCTGTGTGTGTCCGTGCTTTTCACTATGCGAAAAGGCTTACCCTAGAAAATGGATTAGGCCATACCCTCTGATACCATGTTAAAGATTAAAGAAGAAACAAAAAAAGACGGAAAACACAAGTGGCATATTGATTAAGAAAAACCATGGGTGAATACCATAGGTCAGAAAATACTATGGGTCACTAACTAACTAACTAATTAACAATGCATTTGACCATGGATATTACATTCTTCAACAATATGCACTGGTACACCTAGAAAATACTTGTTAAACTATAAATAAAATAACTAATATCTCTAATATCATTCCATTATATAAGTTTGTAGGAGATGAAAAAAACACATCATTACTTCAAATCCAAACATTAAAATAAATAAATATAATAAATATAAATATTTTCTATAATATCTTTACATATAAATTTTTTTTAACAAAGTCAACTCTTTTAAATTTTCCTTAATCTAAATTAGTCTCTAACATCTATTGAATTAACAATACATCTTTTCATAAAAAAACAATACAAAAGTTAGTATAATGTAAAGTTAAAACTTTATTGATTCCAACTCTATCTTTAAACTGTTATAACATTATCTCTAATATCCTCCCATAATATTTACATGGAAACCTATTTTATGGGGAAGTAAACTACTACAGCATTAACAAAAACTAAGCCACCTAACTACTATACAAAATGCTCTTTTTATCAAAAATACTCTAAACATGAAAGCCTCACAACCTCTTTGGAAGAGACAATGACACTACTCTTAACCAAACAAAGAGCAAAGATGAATCATTGTGAATTAACGAGAAGTAATAAAAGGAGTTGACTAATCTATAGACCATTTACACTTTTCCAAGATTAGGCAACACTATTTGTTATTGAAAATGGATAAAATAAACACATTTGAAATGAGTAAAAAAACCCTTAATCATACTGACAATTTTAAATAAATGTTTAAAAGAATATATATATATATATGAGTATATATATATAGACTCTCTCTATATATAATAGTCTATTACTAAAATAAACACATAAAACTCTACTGAATAATCGTCACAGTGACCAATTATGATTTACTGAAATATTATTAATAAAATAATATAAAACAATAACAATATATATTAAGTCGTCACTTTATTTTTGCAGGTACAAAATTATGTCATATTTATAGTACCAACAATATTTAATGACGTGTCATATTTACAGGCACAAGATAAGAGGAACAAAGACACATAATTCATTGTCATATTTATAGGTACAAAGCTAAAAATATCATAACAGAAACTAAAGCTGAAACAAATACGATGTATTTAAACATTATCGGGGGAAGTTAGTCTTATCTGGGTAAAACCTTAATACATACATGATACAGGTTCTCCATTGTCCTCTTCTCTCAACGTCATGATTCCATTCTACCTTAGACACTTTCTGGCAGCCTCTATCTTTCTTTCTATCTGTAGCAAGCAGCAAGCACTGAAGAGTTCCGTAAACGTACCCACATTGTACAGAGCGAAAAGAAGGTTTCCTACGTCCAGTGTTGTAATAAGTGTGTTTACGAGTTTGGGGAATATATTTAGACAACATCTATCTATATAGTAATGTGTGGCGAGTAATGAAACTGGATTTGCCTTCGCTGCAACGAACAAAACTGAGGAACCATCAAATATAATATTAAAATAGTTGCAGCCATGTCATTTAATTTCTGGGTTTTCAGCTTAGGTATAAGGATAAATATTATCCCCAGTTTACCTGAAGATGAAACTGTGTTCTAGGTTAGGGCTGAATGTTTTTACTATATTTATTGTCTCCTGAAATTACGTAGCAACAATGACAAGGTTGAAATGGCTAAATTGAAAAAGAGAGGATATCATACTTGGCTGTCCTATGCAAGAACAAGCAAATAGGAACGAAATCCTCAGTCCACTGAGCGACCGAAGTTTAAGAAATTTAAACAATCTTTCCTGTCTAAGTTTATAAAACACTTGAAGAAATTTACACAATCTATTGGTTTTTCTTAAAAAAAATTCAGAAATTCAATAAATGTCCCATTTCAATTTCAATAATAAGTTGCCGACTTATCAAATTAGCTTCCAAATAATGGGAGATATAGCAACTTAGGCTTGATCACTGATCCCCACAGCGTTGTATCCAACCTCTTTCAAACTGTTTCTGCATAATATTGAAAAGCAGACAACGGGTTGAAAGATTGAGATGCAATTATCCAGTCGTTATTTAGGCAGGTATTCACTTTTCACATATATATATTGACGCATTTCCATCAGGCTGAGAATATAGCCCTTTCCGTGAGATCAAAGATCTCACATTGTTCGAGGGAGCTCTTACAGAAAAGGAATAACAGTACGTGCAGACCATAATATAACATAAACAGCTGTACTGATTCTTGCTGACAGTGTGCATCTTCCCCTGCTACATAGAAAACCGTTCTTTACAGGTTGCACTACACAACTAAGAGTGTAAGTAAGTAAAGGTAGTCAGCAAGCATGTGTTTCTAGAAATAGAAGAAACAGTTCAATCAATCAAGAAGCTTTGCCGGATAATTCTTACAGCAGATCTTGGGTAAATATAGAATCTCAATGAGATAAGACAGAGACTTCGTCTTCAGAGCCCAAATCCTCCTCATCTTCGAAAGAATCTGGGGCAATGGGGGCATGTCCTTGGCCGAATGCCCTTATATGATCTTTGAGGGAACGCTTATGCTTGAAATCTGAGCCACAGCTGCAATACCAGAGCTTCCCACAGTTCTTCTCATGGGTGCGCCAGTCGCCCCTCACAGCAAAGGTTTTGTTGCACTTACAACACATGAAAGGCTTGATTCCGTGCTTGCGTTTGTAATGTGTTTGTAGAGTGCGGAAGTCCTTCAACGGTTTGGCCCGGGGATGATCTATGTTATTTCTGCATCCTTGTGTACAGCAGTAGCATGGAAGCCTCAGCAATATTGCTGTAGGCTGCGTGCCTCGCAATGATTCTGGCCCTTTCCTGTATTGCGATCCATGTCCCCACATATGCATCTGCACACACAATTACAACTCAATCCATATCAAACTTAGCACCTCAAATCCTTTAGAGCCAAGGGAATTCCTACTTTTCTGTTCTACATTGCAACCAATTGAATTCATCTGCACACACAATTAAACTCAATCCATATCAAAATTAGCACCTCAAATCCTTTTTGGCCAAAACAATCTGTGGAAGATATTATGTGTTTGTGAAACAACAATCAAATAGCCGTACTATAAAATCTCTTCATTACAACCAACTCTTATGTTATAAGAACAAGCAACATGAATATAAACTCAGCCTTAAACCCATCTTCTTTCTTTAAAAAAAAGGGCCAAACCCTAACACATAGAACTTATAAGCTATAGGCCATCCTGGAAAGAATCCATGCAGGTTAAAAGCACGGACCCTGACACATAGGGCTTCAGCTATAGGGTATGCTAGTAGGAATCCATGCATGTAAAATTATCAGCAGACTGTTTATCTTAAGTATAGCGATATGTTAATAAACCGATAGCAACCTGAATCACGAATTTTATGAATAGAGATCAATCTTTTTCAATATTTAAGCCATGAATTTGTTGGGCTGTTTGTGTCGTGTTTAAGTTATGAATAGGTTGGACTGTGGTTTGATGGTCGGATGGGATGGGGTCGCTATACAAAGAGCTCAGGTTGAAATCTCAGCAGATATACAACCCCGTCGTACAGCCCTCGTCTGTTTGTTGATTTCTCTAACCGGAAAATGTTTACAGATATATCCTACCAATTGATTTAAATGAAAATAGTTTTATACAAATTAGTTGGAGGCTTCATCATTGCAAGAGGCTTGTATGGATGTAGGAAAGTTCAGGGAAAAATCTATACCATGGAGTGTTATGTTTTTAGGGTACTGCGCCCTACTGGATCACAGCAACGTCGAAGCAGTAAATCATTATGGGAAAATTCAGGCTTTGAAACAGTGAATCAAGATGCCCTCATGGATGGCTTTAAATCTGTACAGAAGAGATTGATGTTTGAAAAAGATTTTGAAGGCAAGTTTTTCCCACTAGTTTATGTGAACAGAATTAGCATAGTCCTTAAATGGGCATACCTGCATGTTGTTATAGCGATTGAAGGTCTTAGCACAGACTGGGCAGGAGAACTGAGTAGCCCCAATGAGAATTTGTGAAGGTGTAGGTATCCAATACTGGCTTTCTGAGAATCTTGTTCTTCCTTCTGATCTGGGCTGTACTATACTCTCCTTATCTGCGTCACTGGAATCAGTACTCTTCAAGCTCAGCTCAGACTTCTCAGATAAACTGTTAGGAGGTCCTATATGCAGAGATACCATGGCGTTTTCTTCTGGATCTGACCTAATCTTGTCCTCCCCACTCCGTTTTTCTCTTGGGGGACTAAGACTGAGCAGCAACGGCAGTTCTTCTCGCAGGGGCGATGACTGGCAGTAACGTTTAGGCGGCTGCTGTAGCTGTTGGAAAAAAACACGATTCTGATCATTAATATTAACATCATTTGAAGGCTTTTGATGACCCACAAACGAATCTGTGCAAGGAATTGCTAGCGGGAGACGAGTGCTAGATATCGAATCTGTTGGGGACTCTAAGGGCTTAATACATTCAGTAATTGAAATAGGATTTGGTGCTGCTGCTGCCACAGTTCCAACGCTTGTATATTGATGAAGATTGTCTGACTTTGTATTCATTTTGTTGGCTAACTTGAAACCTCGCCCCCAAGATACCTATTCGCATTCACCATGAAAAATGATCTCTCGCTGTAGATCCTACAGGGTCTCTGGAGGACGTAAATAAAATATTCTATTCTATTCTGTAGTAAAATGATTGAATTGCAGGCCCATAATTCACCATGGTTGCTTCATGCCTTTCTCTAGCGGCCAAAGAACAAAAAAATTGACATAAAACTGTTACAAAACCCTACAATGACCTAAAATGATAAGCTTAAATTGATCCGCGCAGAGAACCTAAAGTAGCTGATTCTACGTATTCTCGCCATTTCTGGCACTTCGAGAAGCGACCAAGACTGGTGTAAACAGCGCCAAAGCAAAAAGCAGTGGATAGGACAATAGGAATCCATGGTTTATCGAAACATTAAGATTGATGGATAGCAGACATACAGATCTACGATGTTATGAACAGCGCAGACAAAGAACGAGGCAACACCCTGTGGATTCGTATATTGCGCGACTCACAATTCGAGGGCAGTGCACCGAAATGAAAATAAGATCAAAGATCACATAATTCTACAATACGGTTGGATCGTATTGAAGTAAAAGAAGCTGAAAGTGATGGAAGGGTAAAGCAGAATTTGCAAGGGCCCATCGAAATTATATTCCCTCTCCCTTTCCAGCTTCATTGAATTTCTACACAAAGCTCACATCCTTTCACACACAAGCTCATTTATTCAAATCTTCCTTTCGGTTTTCCTCTTCTTCCTTTTCGTCTTACAATTTTTAAATAAATCATCTTCTCATAATCCGTGGGTATGTTTCTATTTGGGTGGCAATGGGGTAAGCCAAGTTATATCAGATGGAGCGACTATGTAATCTAAATTAAGGCCCCAATTGCCTTTGTTTTTTGTTTTTGTTTTGTCGGGGAAAAAAATCATATTGTGTTGCACCACAAGGTGTACGGATTGACTCGTTGGGTTTTGTGTGTCTCTAGACCTAAATGATGCCCATAGAAAATCAATCTCTGTTTTTTTTGTTACCTAAATGATGGCCATAGAAAACCATTTTTTTCTTTTCTGTAGACCTAAATGATGCTTATAGGAAATAATGTTTTTTTTGTGTGTGTCTGTAGACCTAAATGATGTCCATAGAAAGTCCTTTTTTTTCTTAATATGTATATACAGTGGCATGTTTGTGGTTCTTAATTTTGATTACTTGTTTTTCTTAATTTTTTTTGAACTTGAGTAAAGAATGGTGACAAATAGTTTTCTTGGTTATATTAATAAATAGAAAAATTACATTATTTTTTTTAATAAAAGGGTTTATACTGATTTTTTCTAACAAAAAAATTTATATTTTATATTAATCATGTAAAGTTACTAATAGTATATTTTATATTGACCATATAAAGCTAAAATTAAAACTGTAGATGATTTTATCTTAACCATATAGAGTTAAAATTGGATCCATATTGATACTCTGCTTTATGATTCTTTAGTCAAGAAAGGGCATGACTGATTTTTTTATATTCTTTAATCAAGAAAGGGTATGAATGATTTTTTTTTAAATATATTATTTGTTTTGAAGTGAAATTGAAATTGTTTTATTTAATTTTTATTAATTTTGTTATTTTAAATAAAAAATAATTATAAGTAATTAATAAATAATTATATTTAATATAGATGTTTAATTATTTTTATTATTTATACAAATAATTAAGTAAAATTAATAGTTATTTATCTTATTTTTATTGTTAACTTTGATGTTTTGAATTAATAAAGTTAATTAAAAATTTAATGACAAAATAATGGGCATCCATAATTATCATCATCATTTAATGTTTTAAATTAAAATAACTAATAAAAAATATAATAACAATTAGTGATCTATATCCTTTAAAAAATTAATGGCAAATTATCTTGTTTTAGTTTAAAATAGTTAATAAAAAATTAATGAGAATGTCTCAATATGAATCTACTCTCTCCAACACATAATATTATAAGCTTATCTTATTAATTGTACACTAGGAAAGATTATCTCACAAAACAAAAAAAATAATAAAAAATTACATAATCTTGTAATTCAATTTATAAACATGTATCTTTAATAATTTATATAAACTCATATTCTCAAAATTATTAAATATAAATTTATATTATAAATAATAAATACATTTTTATTTTCATTATTAACAAACACATAATAATATTATATAGCATTTTTAAACCATTTAAAAAAAACAATATATATATATTTCTACTACAATTTACAATTTTATATGGTATACACCACTTCCAAATTAAAAAAAAAACAAATAAGATGATATTATCTTCAAAATCTTTAAATATATTGCCATACATTTTTTTAATTCAAATTATTTTTATATATAATAATTTTAAAATTCATTTAAAATATTCTTTATCATAAATTTCTATACATTAAAATTATTCTTTTTTTTTAAATTTTTTTTTTTAATTGTAATATTTGAATCTCTCACATTATTCAAATATAATAAGTTTTATAATCCTCATAAACTTAAACAATTTTTCATATAATGTTGATTATAGTTTTATAATCTTCAAAATGTTTAAGAGATTATATGGATTTATAATGATTCTTCATATTTACATTTGATGTTTAAGAGATTATATGGATTTAAAATGATTTTTCATATTTACATTCTTCAAATATGATAACTCCTCCCTAACAAAACTTTCTCTTCTGTGCATACAATTTTCTATATAAGATTTTTTTAGGAAATTTAGTATAATATATATTTTTATTTTTTTAATATTTCTATATAAATTTACTTAAAATGATTTTTTATATAATATTTTAAAATTTAATTTCAAAATTTTTAAAATTTAATAATTTATTTAATTTATTCATGTAACATTTTAGTTGAAAATACTTTATTAATTATTTTATTATTTTTCATATAAATGTAAAAAATAAGACATTTTGTAATCAAAACAATTTTATTTAGTAAAATATGAAGAGTGGATATAGCTTTTGAAGAGTGTTTGCTAACCTAGAGAGGAAAAAGATAAGTGGCAAAAACTACTTAGTGAGAACTAAGGAGGCAGGAGGCATCATCCCTAAAATTAGGTCACAACTCCTAGTTGAGCCTCATGCTAAAGACGAGGATGCTCCTAAATGACCAAGTCCTAGGAAAAATACTATAAATTAGTATGTCCATAAGCACGAGGCATTGGAGAGGGATTAAACATTTGTGTAATGCAAGAGATGACACATCGAGAATTTTCTTTTGTGGTTCAGAGAACAATCTTGTTCGCTTGGGGGTTCTAGAGCAAGTAGATTGGCTACTCTCAGAGTAGGTTGGGAGGTACGATGTAATTTAAGAAAACATTATACTAAAAGTTATTGTAAAGTTTTTTATGACCAAGTTGGTCAAGGATGACTATAAGTAGAAGGCTAAATGACAAGTGTCAGCACTAGCATTTCACTTTCTAGCTACTGCACGAAGTAAAATCCCTAAAATTGTGGTCATGTTTCCTGAGAGAAGGAACTGAGCAGGTGGCTCATTTAATTTCAAAACTAACCCAAAGACCTAGGAAATCTTATTCGAATTGAGAACGAGGCTCATTACATTCTATTGCAATTGAATAAACCTTGTGACTGCTGCAAACCGAAAAAATCAGGCACACAAGGAATTCGATGAGGGGATACCTAAAGTGAAATTGCTTAGAGTTAAGTATGCTATTGAGTGCTAAGTTGCATATATTTATGTGTGGGATGTTACACATCATCTTCATCCTAGTGGTTCAGTGAATAGGCTCGGGGCTCCTAAAGCAAGTAATATTGGCTTATTTCAGGAGACGGCTAGGATGAACGGTCTCCTTTGGGTGTTTTTTCCCCTTCTGCAATTATCTAGGTTCTAATCTGTTTTGTTTATTAACTATAAAATTACTTCATATTTTTTTAAAGGTTTAAGAACGTTATGGATTTACATGAACCAAGTAATCATTACTAAAGTGAGTAGATTAGGAGGATCTTATGTTCTCAGTATTATTGCAAATAATGCTACAATGTTTTCCTTCCATAAAGTTAATGGAAAATGGTAGAGAATAGTAGAATTCTTTGTTCGTAGTACATATGATATTCGCAGTTTTTGAGTTTATAGTACTGATTTTCTCTTGAGATTTTTCATCTCAATGCATTCTTAGATTACTGTATTCACTGCTTAAAACTAAATAACTCTTATTACTTATTGTTAACTCATAGATTTATCTAGGATAGTACAGTATATGTAATAATAAAACTTACTAGTTTTCTATCTAAGACTAAGGAACATAGTTACGAATAAAAGAGTTTCTAAAGACTAGCCTTATGATTACAGTAAAAAGGTTTAAACCTTCTCTGAGGATAAACTAGGGTTTTAAGAATCCATTTCAAAACTCTTTTAGAACATCTTATCTAACTCTACAAGAGTTTTGACCAAGTAATATATATATCTAAAATATAATGTTACAGATTAAATGACTAATTTCAGAATATATTATGTATATATAACTATACTCGTAGTAATTCCATAATATGGCTAAAAGGCTTATTTTAAATTACAATGAGCTACAAACCTAGCCAAACAGTTTAAATCATTTACTTAAGCTAGGGTTTAAACAATAATTTAAAAGAAAAATAACTAAACCTTAGCAAAATCCACTTTGAACAAAACAAGTTAAATATTATTTATAAATCAACAAGTCACCAGATCAAACCTTGTCAAGGTCATTTAGCCAAAATAAAAGTTTAAAACTACTTTTATCAAATAAATCCACGTAGTTAAAGGCTGTAGTCAATATTATAAAACTATCCATTGATTTCTTCACATAGAGGTTGAAATGCTCATTAAAATTTCTAATACCATTAATCAACAAAGCAAGAGTTCAAAACTCGTAAGGGAAAGTCTTCCCTTTTTTTTGTAAGTTGAGAGCTAATCTATTAAAAAAAGAAGAAAATAGTGGTACATAAGAGGTTATAGGAAGACCTGCTCATGTTGAGCAGACTCTAGAGTTTTAGTATGAGTCTGGGCCCTCCCTCTAGGGAGGAAAATAGGTCCACAAAACCCTCCCTTCCAGAGGGAAAACAGGACATCCAAAAAAACATAAACAAAATCCTCCTTAGTTCTTGGAGGATACATACAAAGAGTCAACAAGTTAACCGTGCAAAAACAAAAAAAACCTAACAGTATCATGTTGTTCAACATGTGGCTGAGATGGAACCTGTACACAAACCATGCAGCTTGCCGGCAGCCCGACATGTAGACATGGTGGACTCAGTTCACGATTTTTTCCATGGTTCCTCCGTGATAGGGCAGCTATAGCTTGGAGACGCTGGCTGAGAAGGCTCATCTAATTTGTCCTCCGAATTTTCGCTAGACATCTCCATTTCTTCGTCATTGGGGCTATTTTCTTCCTCCATGGTTCTTGCAGGTGGCTTTTTGGTAGGGAGTGGAGTGGTCTTTTTCGCAACGGCCGGGTTCGATGTAAACTTGCGCGAGGTGGAAGGTCGACATTGTGGAGGGGGGATGGAGAAAAGTGGATAAGCAAGGGTAGTGGATGGGGCAGTCGAGGAACTTGGAGGAGTGGGAGGTGCAACAGCTTGAGGAGCAAGCGGTGTAGCAGCTTGAGGAGCCAGCAGTGGTCGAACTGGAGGTGCTGGGGGAGGAGGAACTAGAGGGTTGAATCTGAGGACCAGCAGAGTGAGTAAGTTCTTAAAGACCCAATAATTTTGTTTGCACTCCATCGTTCTTCCAGCTGAACCAAGTGCCCTGGACAATTCATGTTCCCAATTAGAGACGATTCGCCTCACTTCCTACGGAATCTCCAAATCGAAACCATTGCAACTGGCCTAAGCCGAGAGAGGTATATGACCTTCATCCTGAGCATTATGACCTCACCCTCTATGGGGGGTACCTCTCTATCTTCTTGGCATGGATGGAGGGTGGGAGAGAGCTAAGCAGGATGATGACAGACCAGATCTAGGAGCTGGGGTGACGGTCCAGAGCAATGGAGAGCAACAATAATGCGCAGAGCATGAATCAGGTGAACCCCAACACCCAAAAATTCCATATTGAATGACGCTGGTGTGAAGTAAGGCTACCAGGAGGGAATTTAATGGCTATCGGGCTATGAAAAGATGGCCTGGTCCCTTCGGCATACCAAAATATAGCCACGTCTCCCTTGGCATTGAAGGCTCACGATGGCGACAATGAGGTGAGGTTACGCTTGGGTAGTGGAGGCCACGCCAACCTCCCCCAAGTCCATGTGGTCATGATTAACACCCGCATCTGGGGAAGGGAAAGTCTTCCCTTAAGAAAACATCAATTTAGAACTAAAAGAATCAATTTCCTTTTAGAGTCACAGCAAAGGCCTTACGACTTCATCATTCACTCATCAAATGGTTTTCTAATATATAATATATCTAACACAGTAACATAGTAGCTGCATGAACCCATTATTTTAAAGTATAGCCACGAGAGAGATGTAATACAAGAACAAAAATGATATATTCAAAATTAAACCATTACATTAACAGTCAAGAAAAGAAAGTCACAAGTTCATAAGACCCCAGCAGTGTGGGTTCTTCCCATCCTTAAAACCATTGTGTATGCAAGACTCTTTAAAAGAGTTCAAACCCTTAACCAAACTAAAAAATTACAGCATATAACAAAACCCCTTCAAACTCCATGGTTGAAGTATTTTAAAGACAACCAAAAAATGCCTCAGGCCGAACCATCAAAAGGTTACCATTCTCCAACAAAAGAAAACGCGGGAATGGGATTCCAATCCATGAAAACGCAGATCCACAGAGGCACGGGATCACCAAGTTCAAGCTACAAGGAGCAAGGAGTGTGGGTACAAGTCTTACTGAAGCAATGGCCTTTCTTTTGTGAACACCAACCCTTACCCATTGCAACTGCCAAGGTCAAAGCTCCTGCAAACAAACATTCACAGAGGCCAGCATAAATATATGTGAGAAGTGTATTAAAAGTATCAACAATGTGAATATGAGTCGGGGATTAACTTACCTCACAAAAAGAAACATTGGCGACGAAGGAGTTCCACACATAGTCCACGGTTCCAAATTCAAGGTACAAACAAGCAGTATAAGTTCAAATTTCAGATCTGTTACTGAGGGTTTCATGAGACGAAGAAAGGCTAAGAGCCAACAATACAATGTTAAGAGTACTTGTAGGCCACACATTGAAGTCATCCATCATTAAAAATGAAAAGAAGAAGAAAACAAAATAGTTCACGCCAAACAAACTGAACTTACCTTCAATTTTTGCGTAAAGGTAGCTTTAGCCATGACAAGACCGTCACCGCCAGTGGCAAAGCACTGGTGAAACCCCAAAAAAATCATTTAGATTGTTAGATGAGGTCGAGGGCCGAGAGTCTTGGCTCCTTACCAATTTTTTGCACATAGTAAATACCAAGCAACACTAAAGGTCGAATAACACAGAGTTAGGGAAAATGAATACCTTGAACTAAACCCTTAAGGTTATGAAAAGACACCATTACATTCCAGCTGGAAACCATATGAACAGCACGTGGCCCCATAAATTCCACTAGATGTTTAATCTTTTGCAGAAAACCCAAAACTCTATAGTCCTAAAACTATTGAACTGCTTTTGGATGCATAGGTTTTATTTCTCATGCTAAGTATGAAGATGTTGGCACATAGTTAATTACTTAGGAGTAATAGTTTTGCAAAGTATAGTCAGCGTCTTTCTTGTGTGTCTTGTTTAGACCACCTTTGAAGGTTGTCCTAGTAAGCCAGAACCTCCTCTTCAAAACACCTACAAGGAATAAAAGTTTTTATGCGTTAGCTTCAAGCTAAGTAAGACTTTGAACCCATTCTCTAAACATTCTTTTAAGGTTAACAGTTAACCTAGAGCATAACCAACAATTACATCAAACTGTAACTATCGTGATTTAAATATGGAGGTCTTTCATGTTTTTGACGACAAGTAATGAATTTCAGCATAACGACAAACCGCACATTAATATTTTCACATGGGATTCATTTATTGTTCATAGATGAAACACTAAGCACAAGTTAAGAATAGTAAGAACTTATTTATCCTTTATATTTGCAGTTAGATCTTTATTTTAATTTTTTTTTATTTACGAATTTTGGAGATGTTACAGACGACACCTCCACTCTTGATTTCCCAAAGCGTTTGTGCCAGGTTTCTACTTTACATTTTAATGTCGTAGATTATAATTCCCTAGATCTGTAGTGGCTAAACTCTATGGTTTCAACTAATCTAATGTTGTTTTTGTGTATTTTGTACTAATGGAGTAAATTTAGGTAGTAGCACAAAGTTATTTATATTTAACTGTAATTTCCTAGATGCATCATTTTCTAGATAAATTTACCTTCTGTATTTTGAATTTCAAGTTAGCTAATGGACTTCCAAATAAATTTTGATTTCTTCTATATGTATAGATCTGTGTTTTTCTCCCTAGTCTTATAGATAAAATCCATTTAGTTAACATTTGTTTGACTTCTTATTACAAATTAACAATATTCAATCTTAATGTTATGCATTGTCCCAAATATCTTATTATTTTTCATTTTAAAGATAATTTAGCAACTAGAGTCATAATGTCTAAATATCATAATAGATCTGCATCCTTTTAAGTAAGCGCATGATTCTAAGTTATGTAATGTTTATAAAAAAAACTCTATTGTAGATTAAGTAATGCTAGTATTTAGATCTGTAAGCTTTTAGTGTAGAACGAACTCCTTCTAAATAATATTCATAATATTATGACATAGGAAACAAGTAAGTATTAAGCATCTAATAAAATATGTCTAGAAACAGAAGCGGTTCATGGATGAAAGATCCTTAACTAAGTATTATAATTATATATCTTTTTACTTTTTAACATATCTGAAAGTTTGTATATGAAAAGCCTTGATCTATTATATAATCACATCAACAGTCACGAGATCAAATCCATTAAGGTTACAATATAAAACTATGGTTTGGAAATCCTTTAATTTTCCCTTAGCAGGTACATGTAATAAAAATAACTCAGAGACAATCGACATGTAACATCTCCAAATTTCATAAATATTTATTTTTTTTATTCAAAGGTATAATTGCAATTACACAATGTAACTAAACCATACTAACACCTTCATCTAACATTTTATTTGAGTTAGTGATTTACCTATTGAACAAGAAGACTTCGTTACGACAACCTTAACAAAACAACTTACCACTAAACTGAACTCCTTTACTTGTTGTCAAGTCATCAAGGAAATTCATGTTTATTTATTGACAACTATAGTTGGTATGCCTACTTAAAATGTTTTGAAACACTGATTAACCCTATTATGATGCTAGGAGGATGGGTTTACAGGTATTACTTAGCTCTGGAGCTAATACATAAAAAACATATTCATTTGTAGGTTGTAACAGAGGAGAGATTGCCTTGTTTGGTCATACCCAAAAGGCCTAGGTAAGGTTTAACAAAGCCTAACTAAGCTAAGGGAAGAAAAACAACTATCCCTAAGCTTTAAAACAAAAGCATTGGGCTATGCGATGCTATCTACCATAAACAAGCATAAATATTATATGAAGGCATCAAAGGTGATCTTTGATGATTTTTGAACTATGGATTTTGGGTTTGAAACATTAAACATTAGGTGGCATTGATGACATCCCCATGAAGGCTCCTGACCTCCAGCTGGTAAGCATTTTTGTATTTTCCTAAACCCTAGGGGTTTAATGTTCCTCCTAATTTGTTACTGGCCTCGTTGTTGTGAGGCTCTGCCTCTGCACTCTGAATTTGAAAGGTGAAAGAGTTGAGGCTCTTGGCCTTCCTCGGCCTGCGGCGTACCCAAACTCTATCATTTGCACCAGTAGTTGTGTATGGTTGGATCTCCGATAGTAAAATTGGTTTCTTTGGCATTTGTTTTGTGAAATTATCTAGAAGGACATCGTCACCCTTGTCGACTCTGCAAAGGTCAGAATTCTCTATTTTTCATTGTTTCTAGAATATAATTTTTAAGTTTGAAATTTAACCTCGTGTTGTTTACTTGTAGGAGGTTCCTGCTGGGGTTGCTACATTAAAAATAGAACCGATCTCCGTGGTGACGAGTGCATGGTCTGGTATGACATGATAAGCCACATTCCTTGCTCTTTGTGGATCCATTGGTTGTGGCTCTGTGGCTAGGTCAACATTCTCATGGGTTGGTGTTATAGTTGATTTTACCACACCAGGTGAATCACACTTGTATGGCCTTCCCCTGTCCCGCTGCAGACTCCTTAGACCCCTTGGACCATTTTTTGTCCTTTGATGTTTCCTAGAACATCCCTATAAACATGTGAAAATTCATATATGTGAATTTTAAACCTCTAATCATGTATATACGCGGGTTTGACCCCTAAAACCATGTACATCGGGATGTGTGCAAAATCGAAATCCTTTTGGAGTTTTCCTTGACTTGGATCTAAATCACTTGACTCTTGGCCTTCCATATGCTTTGAGATCACTCGGATTCGACCTTTCATTACCCCATTGAAAAGATATATAAGGAGCTCTTTGGATACATTGAAGGCATAAGAGAATTGTGAGCAAAGAAACTATAGTCCATTGTTGCCGGAACTTGTTCTTGAGTCTGCATCCCTTTGTCCCTTGGAGCACTTTTGTGTTCTTCCCAAGCTTTCCTTTTGCTTGTGAGCTTGCTATTGAGAGATGGAGGATTGAGGTGGTGGAGGCCCAAGTGGGGGATTCAGTTTCTCCGATTTGTAGACATGTGGATAGAGGTTGTATCCATTGTAATCTCTGATTTTATATTAATAGAAATATATTTTCTTGTCCAATAATGTATGTTTGAATGAATATTTTATCCATGGATGATTTCAAATGCTTATACATTGTTGATTATATATGCTAGAATAGATCTAACACCAATGTATATAGTATGCTTGTATTGTTTACTTGTTGTTGAGGAAGTGATCTATCGATTCAAGCTAAAGTTGGAAAGCTCAACGGGGATCTACTTCAACCGTCCGGAATAAGGTACGAGGTCTGATCCTTTAGTGTTATATATTTGATTTCTATTACATATTGGAAAGGATTGATTTCTGGAGTCAAGCTATCTCTTGTGGTACCCCAACCCATAGGAATTTCTCTCCATAATAGAATTGGTGACTCCGCTGGTGAGTTCCTAGTACTTGTCCTTTGGGGATTTTCTATAGGCATTCAATGACTTTGAATTTCTCTTTTTCTCTTGTTTCTGTGTCGGGTCTTGGCACATGTTTTCTTGGTAGTGTCTGATTGGTGTGAAGTTTGTCTCAACTTCTCTGTTTGCCTTTATTTTTATGCACCTTTCTTCCTGTACGCAAGTTTTTAACTCACAGTCGCGTATATACACGGGTTTCACTGCTATTTCCGCGTACACATGTGGTTTTACTGCGAACAGTCACGTATGCCCTTAGTTTTTCCTTCTAGAGGAAGATTGATTGTTGCTGGGTGAATTTGGATGATTGCTGAGTCTCCTTTGATACTGCTAGAGTCTTTATACACCTCTATTTCTGACCATATACATTTTTTTTAGGGTAAAATTTCTTTTTTGAAGAATGTTCTTGTCATTGCATTTTCGATTTTTTGTTTTGGGATTAGTGCATTAGATTTATTTTACCTTAGTACTTTGCGTGAGTGCTACTTGAGTGTGCTTACAGAGTCTGGGGGTTGCAGAATTATTATTTTGCTTTAGCATCTCATTTTTATTTCAAAAAATCCAAAAACATTTGCTTATCATTATGCATTGCATTTTGCATTTTGCATAGTACTTGCACTAGATTTGCTTTGGAGTATTATTCAGTATTTCATATTAGAAAATTTTGCATTTATCATTTGAAGAAAATTGTGCATTTCACGTAGTAGCATACCCTGTTTTTCATGGACACAATGCATTTGCATTGATTGTTAGGTGTGCATTTTGCTTCATGTTGTGTCTTAACGCCATTAGTTGCACAGCCATATACCTCTTTTGAGTAATAAATCCAATTAAAATCAACGCTTAATTAAAATGAACTACACTCTTTTATTTGATAGGGTTCACCAACAAGATTAGGTTTTAGGGTCTTGGAATAGTTCATTGTGAGTAAATTCTCCAAGACCACTAAGCAACAACATGTATGTCTCTGTCCAGGTGAGTGTGTGAAATTCCTTGGTATAACCAGTGTTTCTCAGGATCCTCCTCTCAAAAGGGAGTTAAGCACGAGGCAGTGCGAGCGGTTATTGATTGGGATGACCCCTAGTCATAACTGAGTAGCACCGAAGATATTTTCAAGATTGTATTCGTATCTGGGGGCTCTTTCGAGAGTTTCGGGCTTTGCTACCCTACCCATATGATCAATCCTGCCTGCGACTGTCCACCTAAGCATTGATTATAATGAGGTGACCTTAGTGGCCTTACTTAGGATATTGATGGGGTACTCTACAGGGGTTATTCTGCAGGTGTCCCAGCTAGGTTTGGGTTGGATAGCACAGTCACTTTACGTGTTGAAGCTAAGGGCCACAATAATTGGTTATGTACCTACGCTTGTTTTGTATGGGAGCCTCAAGCCTCTCCTAGGTGAGACATACCTGCTTCATTCAGGAGCTCACTTATCCTACCCTTGATTGCTTGTGTTTGGATTTATATTTTATTGGTATATGCTATATGCACGTTAGCTTTCCTAGGGTTTACGCAGATAGAGAGTCTTTTATATTTTTTGAGTCATTGTGGATTCAGGTGCGGCACCTTGCCGTTCTCGTCGTTTAGCAGGACTTCTGCCTTCTACATCTCCTCCTCCTTTGGGAGAGAGAAATAGATATTCCAGGTAGAATACTTTGCACATTGATTCACACATGATGGGAGACCATGTTGAAGGTATTCCTGAACCACCTTCTCCCATTCAAGTGGGAGATGGGGAGTTTACTCCTAACTATGATCCTTCACCTGATTTGATTGAGTTAGGTCTTGTGATTTCTGAGATAGGTACTTTTCATGATAAACCTACTTAGTCTAGTATTTATCCCCCATTGACGCATCGCTAGTATGGAATTCCAAAGGATGATGAGACTCATTTTGAACCCGCGAGCACTAGTTATGGTAGCTATGGTATGTCTGGTTTTCCCACACATGATTTGGCATTTCATGTTGAGTTTGAATTTGAGCCTAACACTATGCCTGGGGGCACTCGCATTCCTTAACATGCGGAGAGGTTTGGGAGCACAAGTCACATTGCACCTTCCATCTTGGTGTTGGAAGCTACATCACATATTCCTCCTAGGCCTAGGGCTAGTGATCCTATTAGGATACCAGATCCGAGATGAGTGACTATAGGGAATAACACGTACATAATTACACAGGTCCCTTTGTCCTCTATCCCTAGTTCTTCGAATGTTCACCCTCCACCTCATTCACATGGTCCTTCGAGCCGGAATGTTGCTACGAGTCATGTCCATACTGCGGTTACTCGACCAGTTGTGTCTCAGGTTCAAGTACCGCCTGTTGTTTCAAGAGGTCATTTTCATACTTCTAGAGGTCATGTTACTACTTTTGGAGTGTATATTCCTAATTCCAGATCGTATATCCCTACTTTCGGAGCATATATTCCTACTTACGGAGTGTCTCATGGGACCTCTCATGCGATGAATTATGGGCCTTATCATGGGATGCAGTATGGGCAGGGTTCTTCACCTTATGGGTGCGGGTATCAACAACCCACTTACTCTCCAAATTACGGCTTTGTAGCTCCGAATAGTCAAGGTACACCACAGTATGGTAGTTCCATTCCACCCTATGCGGGTCAAATGGGAGGAGGGCACTATGGTCAAGGCCATGCTGGTTATGGTAATCAGACCTATGTGAATCAGAACTATCAGGGAGCGGTCCATCGACCTACTCATCCTAGGCTCCCTTTCCTCACAACACTGAATCTTCTTGACTTGTCGAGATTGACAAATGATCCTGTAGCTCATGACCCGACTTGGCCGACTGTCCCTACTAAGCTTCCCTTAGACATACCCAAATTTGAGGACAAACCGGGAGAGGATTCGAGCGAACATGTTACTACCTTCTACCTATGGTGCTCTTCAAATTCCTTACACCAGGATTCGATCCATTTAAGGCTGTTTCAATGCACCCTTATAGGGCCTACCGTGAAATGGTATATAGAGCTACCTAGGGGGCATTCACTTTGTTCGATGACCTAGCGATGAATTTTATTAACCACTTCCAGCTACCAGTGCATTATGATGTTGGTACGGAACTCTTGTCAACATTTCGACAGGATAAATCCACACATATCTCAGATCATATCCAAGAGTGGCGTAGATGGAAGAGGCTGATTAAAGCCTTTATATCGTCAAAATTCCTCCTTGAATGGTTCCTTAAGTCGTTATTGCCTTATATAGCGAAGGATGTTTCTACATCCAGAGTGCAAAATGAGGAACAAGCCATTTTTAGGGAGCAGGAACTAGATTTGATTTATGCTCAATCCAGTTTGTTATATGAGATCATTCCCAATGCTCCACGTTCTAGTTTCAACCCCAAAGTTAAACTTGGACCACATGCCGATGGCATTGTTGGTTGTGCGAGTGCTAAACCTGCGGATTCAGTTGTGAAACAAGTCAGTCAATTGTCAATCAACCAATCTACTTTGGGACAATCCATGGCTTTGTCTCAACACACCCAAATGGCGAGTGTGCTTTCCGTGTAATCGTTAGACCAGAAGGATAACTAGCAGCTCGGAAGGAATAAAAAGAAGGGTGAGAACAATCGTAAGGGTGAGAATAGGAATGAAAATACTAATAATAATGACAAGAACTCCTGTAATGCTAGGGGGGGACAAGCAAGCTAAACGTAAGGTTAAATTTCCTTGCAATTTGTGTAAGGAAGATCACCTCACTTACTTGTGCCCTCGTATCGATGAAGCCTATAGATTCTTAGCACAGGGCCCAGCTGTGCCGACTAACCCTTTGCCTCACAATCAAAATATGAACTCGAGGACCCATGATCAGTCTGGTGGTGATCAAGATCTGCTGGAGGGTAGTGGTCGTGGTTGCATTAACATGGTACGTGCTGCAAAAGTTGTGACCCATGCGAAGGACTATGGTTCGTCATAACCCAACCCAGGTAAGGAACCTGATCCACCAAGAACTCCTTTGCGTATTGAAAAACCTGTGGATAAACCTGAAGTTGCACCTTGCATTCCTAAGGGAGTCCTTAAGCATTCAGGGCACAATCCGAATGCCCGAACTGCCTAGAACTATTCTGTCATCAAGGATTTGGGCCATAATCCTCATGCGATGTCTGCACTAGAAGTACTTCAGAGTTTTCCTTCGCAAAGGAAGGCTTTGCTTTCTACCCTTGGTGTGGATGATGATAATTATTCCTCCGTGATTAAATTTGAAACCGCAGGACTTCAGCCTCGCTTGCCTTACTATGTGCCTCTTTTGATTCACATAGAATGTCTTGACATGACCGTCAAGCGCACTATGATTGAAGAAGGCGTTGCTGCTTTTATGATGTCTTTATCGTGTTGGAAGGGTTTAGGTTCCCTTGAGTTTTCTAAATCTGCGACCATGTTAACTGTGTTCGATGGGAGATCGTTTAGGCCGCATGGGATCCTTCCTTCCCTTAAGGTCCGTTTGGGAGGGAAGACCATTGTGATAGAGGTTGAGGTGGTTGATGCACCCCTTGACTACAATCTCTTGTTGGGTAGGAATTGGATGTACAGTATGCAAGCCGTAGCTTTTTCACTATTTCGCGTTGTATGTTTTCCATTTAATGGGAAGATAGTTACGATTGATCAAACATCATTCAAGAATCCGTCGGTTACCGCATCTTCCAGAGCTTTGATCCCGATTGTAGAGCACTCTCAGTCGACAACTGGGAGTGTGGGTGTGGGCATGTATCCATCCCTTATGGGAAGTTTTAGTTGTCCTGCACCTATCCTTATGATAGGGTCTAGTTCCGGTGAGGCTTCGACATCTATGAGGTTGGTGTCTTTTCGCACGAGTCATATGGAAAATCCTTGGATTCTTCCTACACCGAATACTTCGAATGAGCCCATCGTGACGGACGTGCCATTGCCTACAACTATGGTAGCTTATCAAGCTAATCTTGAGTATGTTGCAAAGCCTAGTCCATCCTATTCACGGACGGAGGAGGAGGACCCATATGTGCTGCCTACATGGGTAGTACAGTCTTCTCATGTGCACGACTGCCTTGATAGTGTTTTTTCTTCAGACGAAACGATTATTGAGGCCATGTCGGGAGTTGAGCCACCATGGGAAGAGCTCCATCATAGATCTTACTTTCTTCCCAAGCTTGACCACTTGGAGCATGAGGACTTTAGGGAGGTTCTTAGTGAGAGAATTGGTAGTCCCATGGTTCCATTAAGCTCTCCTAGTCCGATTGCTGATGTGAACATGGCAAATATATCTCCAATGATTTCTATCAATATCTCTCATGATCCTGGTAGGATAGAGAATATATATATTGGGGCAGAATGTTCCCATGCTAAGATTCAAGAATACACTGAGCTGTTTAAATAATTTCATGATATCTTTGCTTGGTCTTACGATGAAATGCTAGGTATCGACCCTCGCATTGCTGAACATGAGATTAAGACTTATCCCAATGCTAAGCCTGTTTGACAATGCTTGCATGCAGTGAATCCTAGGAAAGCACCCGCGATTAAGGCAGAGATAGAGAAACTATTGAAAACTAGTTTTGTCTATCCCATTCCCTTGACGGAGTGGGTTTCAAACCCTGTTCTGGTTGATAAGAAGCAGGGAGCAATCCGCATATGTACTGATTTCCATGATTTGAATCGTGCATGTCCTAAGGACAATTTCCCCACACCATTTATTGATCATATTTTGGTTGAGTGTGCGGGTAGCGAGGTTTTTTCCTTTATGGATGGATTTTTCAAATACAATTAGATACAAATTAAACCTAAGGACCAACATAAGACTGCATTTATTTATCCTTGGGGAACTTTTGCATATCGAAAAATGCCTTTTGGCCTTAAGAACGTCGGAGCTACTTTTCAGTGGGCTATGACCTTGATCTTCCACGATCTCAAATCGATTATCGAAGTGTTTTTGGATGACCTTACTACTCATTCTCATATGAGAATGCGTCATTCCTATCATTTGAGATTGGTATTCGACAGGTGCCGCCATTATTTGGTCAGGTTAAATCCTCACAAGTTCATATTTTATGTGAAGTCAGGTTTCTTATTAAGATTCATTGTTTCTAAAGAGGGTATAAGAGTCAACCCTTTGAAGGTTGAGGAAATACTTTAGTTGTCTCCCCCGAAAAATATTCGTCATCTTCAATGTTTACAAGGCATGGAAAACTTCTTACCGAGATTCTTTGTCGATTTTTCCAATTTGACTAGAAGCTTCATGCATCTTTTGAACAAGGACACCACCTTTTGTTGGGATGAGTGAGCCCAGGAGTCCTTTGATGTGCTCAAGCGAGCCCTAGCATCGACCCCGGTGATTAGTCCCCCAGACTATAGCCGTGATTTTCTACTTTATGTGGCTGCATCCATTGAGACAATTAGTATGGTTTTGGTTCAAGAGGATGAGGAGCTCTAAGAGCATGTCATATACTATCTAAGCCAGAATCTTATTGACGTGGAGATCCATTATTCCCATGTTGAGAAGCTTACCTTAGCTACCGTACATGTAGTTCAATGGTTGAGAATGATTATATTCTCCTTTTCCAGACCTTGGTTGTAGCCCATGTCAATCCATTTCAATTCAACCTCACTTGAAGGATGATTGGGGAAAATATAATAAATGGATTGTCATCTTGCAAGAATTCGATCTTGAGTTTGTTTCGGCAAAATTGAAGAAATCGTTAATTTTTGCAGAGCTTATATCAGATTTCCCAAGGGAGGCCGAGGATTTGGTTTGTGAAGATACATTTATCGATGAGTACATCTTCTTAATCTCAACTTTAGACCCATGGTATGGGGATATCATTATATATCTACAAACATTGAAGGTCCCTACTCACCTCTCATGGGATGAACGATGACGATTAAGTCACATGTCTAAGAATTACCTAATAGTGGATAACACTTTGTACCACCGTGGGGTAGATTCCATTTTACGTCATTGTTTAACTCATGAGCAGGCTGAGGTAGTGATGAATGATTGCCATGGAGGGGCATGTGGTGGTCATTTATCTGGGCTTTCTACAACCCAAAAAATATTTAAGAGCGGGTTATTTCTGGCCATCGATCTTTAAGGATTGTGTAGATGTGGTCAAGAGGTGCCACCCTTGCTAGGTTTTTGCATGTAATATGCCCTTGAAACCTGCCCTGTTACATCCCATCATCACCACCGGTCCCTTCACTAAGTGGGGGCTTGATTTTATGGATTGCAACCCAGCTTCAGCTGGGGGGCATCATCATCTCATAGTGGCTGTCGACTACTTCATGAAATGGGATGAGGCTATGCCTACAATTAAATCCAACGGTGAGATAGCCGCGCACTTCATATTCAACCAAATTATTACTCGGTTCGGGATTCCAAAAGAGCTTGTCACTGACCATGGCTCGCACTTTCAGAATCATATGATGGAAGAGTTGGCATCAAAGTTAGGGTACAAGCAAGAGAATTCCTCCTCTTACTATCCTTAGGAAAATGGATAGGTAGAATCAGTGAACAAATCACTCAAATCCATTCTCTAACGAACCATCGCACAAAGCAAGAATAATTGGCACATTATGTTATATCTTGCTTTGTGGGCTTATAAAACCGTTGTTAAGACTGCCATGGGTTTTTCTCCATATGAACTTGTACATGGAGTGGATTCGGTATTGCCGGTTGAGTGCGAGATTCCTTCTTTGAAGCTAGCCATAGAGCTCTTACCAGACACTTCACCATTGGAGGAGCATTTGGTCCACCTTGAGCAACTTGATGAGCAGCGTCAAGATGCATTGGTGGCTCTAGAAGTAAATAAGCATCGTGTAAAGGTCCAGTACGATAAGTCTATCTGTCCAAGGAGGTTTAGTGAGGGAGACTTGGTCCTTTTGTGGGATCAACAGAAAGAACCCTTGGGGGTAGGAAAGTTTAACCCCATGTGGCGTGGTCCTTACGTCGTCAAACGTGTGTTAGAGAAGGGCACTTATGGGTTAGTGGATTATGAGGGAACGACCTTAGCAGAGCCTAGAAATGGTCTCTATCTCAGAAAGTACTATGCATGATTTTCAACCAAGGCTGGTGTTGTATATTATTGTACAGTTTTGCATAGGTAGGTATTTTTCTTATGGTGATCAGGTTTGTGATTAGTTTCTATTTCTTTTGGCAGATGTCAATGGAATCTTCCACCTTCATAGGATTTGCGGATGGTGCGAGCCATCACACTCAACACTCGGCCTCTGCTGCTTGGGTGATTTATACTCCTATGGGTCAGGTATTGTCTTCAGGAGGCGTATGTTTACGGCCATCTTCAAACAATGTTACTGAATATAGTGTCGTTATTGAGCTTCTACGGGATGCCATTTCACATGGTATTCTCTCTCTTGAGGTATGACTTGATTCGGAGTTAGTAGTGTCACAGCTTAATGGTTTGTACCATGTTAGAGATCCAACATTATTAAGAAGATTCTTGCATGTGAGATTATTAGAACGACAATTTGACAATATAACATACATACATATTCCAAGAATTAATAATCAAGTTGCTGACTCATATGCTAACTACATGTTATATTGGCATTTGTTTCATACACAATAAGCTCATCACAAGCATAAATTTTTACACATGTAAATAAATAAACCGATCATCATAAAAGTTTTTATAAACATCCAAAATGTGGTAATACATAGTGTCATAATACAAAAATGGGGCTCTCGAGCCACCAAAATATAATACACGGTAGTACAAAATGTATCACTCCCAGGTATCTAAGCCTATGGAGGAGGAGGGGGGTTGTGATCATGGAATGTCACTACAACTCTAGCTAGCCTTCAAAATAGCCACACCCATGCTTGTGGTATAACCACAACTTGGCACTGCATGGCCTCAGGCATGTCTTCGACTTGCGCCATGGGTACTCCGTGTGTCAGTCTCATGAAGTTGGTATGAATTCTTTGGAGCATTTGCTCCACATCCACACCCAGATATCGTCTCCTCTTCCCCTCCTTCTATGATGACGGAAGCCTTCAGGCCACCGTGGTCCCACATCTGCATGCATATGGTAGATGTCACTATGTATTGTCACCCAAAAATATGTCTTTTGATTCCACATAATCAGAAAACACAAAAAAATTAAATAACCCAAAAATTTTAAAAAGAGGGTTGAGATTCATTACCTATGTCACCGTATGTCGATCTTGGTGGTAGCGGCATGTCCGGGTCTCCCCGGAAATCTATCCATGCATAGGGGTAGTCATCGATGGCAACTATCTATCATCACCACCATAGAAAGAAATCAGCTGGATAGGGGTTGGACACCCTACCTCCACCCAGTCTGCACATCGCATCTGCCCAACGCCGTTGGGCTAGATCTCGAACCCCGTGTAGAGGAACGTCAACTCTAGGGCTCAATCCTGGAACACGCTCAAAGAAAAACGTGCTCAGTATGCTGCTGAAACTGAAGTTTGGCACTCTGCCCATCTTGCACTCACTAAGCTGGTGCTTAATGTTTCCCAATAGCGCAGTGATCCACTCGTATACCATGGGTCTCATGCACTCCACTACATAGAACATCAGAGGCTGCAAGTCTTGGTGGAGTGAAGCCGAGCCTGCTATCCTGCCCAGTGTCAGTAGGATGGCCTTTAGGCCCAGCACCTGTATGGAGTTAGTTAGGATCTGACTCCCCACCTTCTCCGTGTTCAGATAGTAGTACACCGCAATGTACTCATCTATAGTCAGGCCACCTCTGGGCCCGTGAGAACATAGGTTCACCACTTCCCCCCGTTGGGAAAGTATAATAACAAAGTATATGTCCTCCACTTCTATGGTGAGGGACATCCCATCTATCTGGAACGACTCTAAGTCTAGATCCTAGTAGTCCACTAACATCTGCAGTAGTCCTGGTTTGGCTCTTAAGCCACCAAGACACCAAAATTTGTATAACCCATATGCACGTAATGCTTGTTGAGCCATTAGATCTGCCCTTACTACTTCTTCTACATCACCATGTTCATGTTCTCTCCGTTCTAGGACCATCCTGCATAAAAAATTTGAATTTTGTCCATTAGAATACTTAAAAAACATTGAGCATGGCCGCATACATTCCTGTTTGCTAAACAACCACATATGTACATGACTTTGAGGGTGTTTTCCACATATAGCCAGCCCTATATGCAAAAAAACCCTCGATTTTTGTGTGGGCTGGGGCGCGTATCTTAGAATGGCCTAGAAATCCAAATACACCATGGAATTTGACAAAATTTGCATCAAAATGAAAGAGTAGAGCATGGGTAAGTACTTGGAAAAAACGGTAGTGGATTCCGCCGGTTGGATCTCCTGGAATTCGCTGTTGAAGTTATAAGCTCAAATGGGTAAAAGTTTTAAATGTTTTATAATGTTTTGAATTATTTACTATTTATAGAAATTTTTCAAAATTTTAAATTTTTTACCCCCTTTCCTATAGTTTGGACTGTTTCTAATCCTTTTGGACCGTTTTTGGACTAATTTATGATGTACGAGACCTTTTTGAGTGCCATTTCAGCCATTGGATTGACCCGTTCGTGTCGATTTCAGGTATCATGTCTAAACTGACATATAGGTTAGGTTTCATCATCATTTGCATTTTGCATGACCTTATGACCATTTCATTATAGCCTTAGGTACGAACCCACTCTATTATGTCACGAAACCTTCTTGTTGTTTTAGAAGTGGGATGATATGAGTGGTAGAGCTTGACCTTACACGGGCACCCTAGTTAGCGCCTTATTTGCATTTGGTGGCCATGCTGACATTTTGTCCCTTAGGGTGTGGGAGTCCATTGTATAGTATTGCCATGACATTTCGCAAGAGCCTCATACTCCTCTTGATATTTTGCTGGCCGATTTCCCTCAGGACTCCCTTATGTCAAGTTGTAATTGCATTATCATGAGCTTTGCCTACCTTATTGAGCCTTACGATGGCTTCCCTAACATTGAGTTTCAGCCATATAGCCCAAGCTTGTCTCATGTCTATCCATGCAGAGCCATTTTATATATCCTTTGCAGCTTGATTCCCTATTTTTACCGGGAGGGGATTTTCCCCCGAGTGTCGCTATCCTACACATGTTTCCTTGCATTGAGCATAGGTATGTTCCACTACTTGGAACTAGTTTGTTTGCCCATTATGACACTCATCTCCTCCTAGTCTGTAACTATAAAGAAGTTTTATTCTTTTTCAAGATTTTTTGAAAAAGTCCAAAAAAAAATAAAAAAACCAAAAAGCCGGACAAGGAAAGATGTTATCTTTTGGTAGCTGTCAAGTTGTGTCGCCTTTGAATAGAGCACTGTATATTGCATCCATTGGTTGGGTTTGTAGTTTGAATTTAGGAGTTGTACTCGTTTATCTGATTTTATCTCCACTGACTGGTTAAGCTTCCAGTCCCCATGGAGCCTCTGTTGATGCCTCCTGTGTCTCAGAGATGTCCCAGTTTTGTATATAGAGTCTATGCTGCCTTTATTCAATCACCATTCGCCGTTATGCTCTTGTTCGAAGGAATTTGAAACCTGAGTCAGACATTCCTCAGTTATCTTGACTTTGCATGTCGGCCATTCCTTGTATAGTTACTGGTTCGTGCACCTTATGATCGAGTCCTTCCACATTACACAGCTTTGCTGAGTACCTCGTGTTGGATGATGGGGGATGCTTTAATGCCTTCCTTCCAGTGGATTTCATCCCATCAACTCCAGATCATTTATTATGGGATTGGAATCTAGAGTCATTTTTGAGTGCCTTGAGACTTTAGTCATCAGTGGCAGGTTCTCTCACCATCGACAGTTTTTGGGAATACATCAATGTCCCTTGATCGATGGATCCTCTCAAGTGTTCGACCTCAACACATTTATTCACACTTGTTAGTTTGCACCCTAGTACCTTGATTCCCATTTTCATTATCAGTGGGTGATCTCGCGTCTGTTAATGGTATACATCAATGACTGGTAATCAGACGATGGACTACTATGTTCAACCTTGACACCTCTATTCACATAGTAGGACATGCACTCGTAGCAGTTTGTGTAGAAGACCTTCCAGATTGGTGGCATCTCTTATATGCTACCTCCTTGATCGTGCCACTGTTCATGATATTTTAGCTCTCGTGACTTGATTCCAGTATATGTTAGACATTCCCATATATTATGGAGATCTTGATCCATTATATATCTTCAGCCATTATGGAGATCATGATCCTTTATATATCTTCATCATGGAGATTCTGATATATGTATATTGTATGTGGTGATGACCACTTATGTGATATTTTGTATCATGCATATTCATGGCCATTGTACTCTTAGGTATCTGAGACTGCTATATGTATTTGCAGTTATGTGCAGAGTTGTATCATTGTACTATGCTGATTGGGTGGTTGGTCTTCCATTTGGGATCCTTCATCACTCCACTTCTGGGATGGAATTATAATGTATTTCGGCCGTCATATGACCCCTATGACCTCATACATTAGGGGGCATCTATTATAGCTGATTTTACCACACCAGGTGAATCACACTTGTATGACCTTCCCCTATCCTGCTGCAAACTCCTTAGACCGCTTGGACCATTTTTTGTCCTTTGATGTTTCCTAGACCATCCCTATAAACATGTGAAAATTCATATACATGACTTTTAAACCTCTAATCGCGTATATACGTGGGTTTGACCCCTAAAACCGCATACATCAGGATGTGTGCAAAATCCAAATCCTTTTGAAGTTTTCCTTGACTTGGATCCAACTCACTTGACTCCTGGCCTTCCATATGCCTTGAGATTGCTCGAATTTGACCTTTCATTACCCCTTTGAAAAGCTATATAAGGAACTATTTGGATACATTGAAGGCATAAGAGAATTGTGAGCAAAGAAACTATAGTCCATTGTTTCCAGAACTTGTGCTTGAGTCTGCATCCCTTTGTCCCTTGGAGCACTTTTGTGTTCTTCCCAAGATTTCCTTTTGCTTGTGAGCTTGCTATCGACAGATGGAGGATTGAGGTGGTGGAGGCCCAAGTGGGGGATTCAATTTCTCTGATTCGTAGACCTGCCGACAGAGGTTGTATCCATTGTAATCTCTGATTTTATATTAATAGAAATATCTTTTCCTTTCCAGTAATGCATGTTTGAATGAATATTTTATCCATGGATGATTTCAAATGCTTATACATTGTTGATTATATATGCTATAATATATCTAACACCAATATATATAGTATGCTTGTATTGTTTACTTGTTGTTGAGGAAGTGATCTATCAATTCAAGCTGAAGTTGGAAAGCTCAACGGGGATCTACTTCAACCGTCCGGAATAAGGTACGAGGTCTGATCCTTTAGTGTTAGATATTTTATTTCTATTGCATAATGGAAAGAATTTTCAAGCTGTCTGTTGTGGTACCCCAAGGCATAGGAATTTATTTCTGTAACAGTTGGTGTTGTTTATTCTTTTCCTTTCGTTGAAAAGGGTAAACCCTTTGGTGGTTCGGCTCTATGGAAATTTTCAGTTGTTTTTATAAAAACTCCCTCAGATCGCGGAGTATGTAATGTATCTTTTAGTTATAGTATGGATTATAAATTGAGATTTTAAAGAGTTCTTATCTTGAAAATGTTTGAGCGTTAAGTGCAGTCATTTGACTATCACTTTGAACTTGTAAATGTTTCTATTTTCTGGTATAAAGTTCTCGTGATGGTTTTTATTGTATATTGGTAAATTTAAGGCCATGAGGCCACAGTGTTTCCAAAACCATACTCTGGTTATTTCATGTTGGTCTTTGATTACATTACTGGCATTGTGGTTTTATTATTATAAGTTTTGTTTTAGAAAATAAATTAGGGTTGTGAGGCCATAGTATTGTCAATATCATTCATTATGGTGTCATTTCTATTGACATATTTGTTGGATAACATTTCCTTAAACCGTAAGGCTACTGTATTGATTGTAAAATGATCTATGGTTACGTTCTAGTCTTACATGGCTTAGCATCGTTTTTGTTTTAATAGACTTTTATAGTTGGAACTAGAACTACTTACAACCTGCAACAAAGGATTTGCAGTCGGTCCATGGAATTCTTGATTTAATGTTATGGTTCCCTTTTGGGTATTTATTGTATTTTTAGTTCGATTATTTAGGGCCATGAGGATGCTATGTTCTTACACCGTTATTATAGAGGTGTCAATGTGTTGAGGCCTGGGAAATCACAGGTGGAAACAGTAAGGGATTCTCCCCAGTCAACGATCCCAACTAGCCCATGACTGTTTGGTGTAGGGAATCCGTCCGGTTTGCGATCCGGCTACCATAGGTCAAGTAACAAAAACTAAAAGGGTTTACCAGTTGCGAGCCAGTCCACCGTATATATTTTTGTATTTTTGACTTAAGGTATGATATGCACATGCCTAATTAACAATGCATGATGAAAAAGGATGCAAGGTGTAGTCACAATGTGATGCGCAGGTTCTTACCTCTCGTCTTAGAACTCACAAGCATATAAATCACATATATTGCGAGAAAATAAATACTAACTAAGCTATCTCTAGAGAGCTGGATATTAATTCATGAGTAATGCACTACTGTCCACGTGTTATGGAAAATCATAGATAGCTGTGATTATAACCAAACCTATAAACATAATAAAAGTATACATGATAAGATAGCTCATCAACAGTTAAAAACCCCATTACTCATAGTGGAAAACATCACAAAGTATACCAAAGAACATTTAGACAAGAACATAGGTTTAGGAATTTAGAACGCTCTCACAGTTAATGAAACACAGTTGAAAACGAAATAGTTCCCCTTCAACATCGCTCATTTAATCACATTGATACATTCCACATAGCACTTTCTCCAACAGGCAAAATTTACAATTTTTGGTTGTAAAACGAAATAGTTCCTCTTACAAGCAATAGTTTACAAGTTTTTACAGGGGAAAAAGCCCCTGTAAGTTCTAACTTTCAAATATTTAAACTAAAACAGTTGACCACTTGGGATGCCCCCCCAAAGGTGTGACCTTTCGGTCCCTCAAAATGTTTCATATCCCTATTTGTTATCTTTTTTGTGCACACTCATGATCCGCTTAGTAACTGACAGATATTTCAGGTATGTGCCTTTGTCGCTATTGCTTTTGTCTTCTACTTCACTTGTCCTCCTTGCGATCCTGCTGGTTATGGTTTGACCTTTTCCAAACTGCCCAGCTATGGCTTCGCGCTGCGGTAGTCTGAACAGTCCCTTGATTCCACCTGCAATTGATCGATGTGCATCATTCATTGGGATTGCATTCTAAAAAAAATGTCAAATTATATCAACCAAAACGTTTAAGCAACAAGAAAGGCCATGTACTGCATTACTGTTATGAGAACTTAACAAGTGCCCACACCACTATCTCGTCCACCTATGGGTTCGAAAAAATGACCAATGACAGAAAACAAAAAACTCATCGGCAGGGTAGACTCATTCACAGCTGCATAAGCGGGTCTTAACAGGCGACGGGCACTGCGAAAACACTTAGGCCTATTGGAGTCGGAAGAGTTATGACCTAAGTTGTGGGCGGGAAAACGTCCAGTCGAAAATCAGAAAGACATTGGCATCGGAAGCCAAGTGCTTTGCACAGCTGCAACAGCGGAAGAGAAAAGGCTACAGACACTTGACCAAAAACCGACACACGTCGGCAGGCGGAGCACTTACATTTCGGGTGCTTAGCTGCTTTGGGAGGCACAACGGTGGAAGATGAATAGACAACAGCCTCCGATCAATAAACATGCTAAGTGTTTGAAAAACTTAAAAAATTAGCAACGGTTAAAACTGTTTCACCTTTGAAACAATGATTTTACAAAGAACAAATGGTCCGATTCATCTTCGACTAGCAAATAAAACAGAATCCAAAATCCGTGACCCACAGTCATTACAAACATAAGCAACTTCTGAAAACAGGATGAGAGTTAATCTTCAAAATAATCCGAAATTAAAGCGTGACCCAAAAATTCATGGATCCAAACGATTGAAAGCAACATTAAATCATGAGGGGGGCCAAAATTTTAAAAATTTGGGGAAAACAATTGCAGCTGCAACAATTGGCGATTACCTGGTGAACCTAGATCTCTGGATGATTATTTCATGAGTGACAGACTGTTTAACAACCAACGAACCTATTGAATTCTTCCAGTTATCTAGATTTTTCAAATTGCAAATGTATGTACCTTTAATCATTGATGATAGTCCGATTTGGGAGAGTGGAAACCAGGATTTTCAAGTCAGGATAACTTTTTTGAGGCTGAAAGATGAATTTCATTGTTACTTCTGTCTTTGGGTGGCTGCTAGCTTGGACACCACAGGATTGTAGCATATGGTCAACAGAAATATTCATTTGTTCCTCATTCCCATGCCATTCTAGCACTTTTCATGCTTTTGGACTTTTGTCCTTTTCATACGAGTCCTCCTATATGCCTTTCTTTCTGAATTTTATTTTAGGATCCTCTATCCCAAGTGTCCTTTTGTGTGAGAGGTGTGTTCACATTTCATCTCACGGACGGAGAGGAACTTTCGGCGATTTAGTACTTATATGGTTCTACATTTGTTTTGATATATAATGCTTTCATAGGAGTTTTTTGACTCTTATTTTCCTTTCGGCATTCATTTCTTGGCATGGGATCATTTGTATCTAATATACTATTTACCTTGCTCCTTTGCATGGGCCCTTTGCTGTCACTCCCTAGGACATTTTAAATGTGACATGGATGGAGCCTCAAAATAGTATTCCAAACCCTTTGATTCTAATTTATTTCACAGGGGTTAAGCAGGACTTCAATGCGTACATAGCTATTCGAAAAAAATGCTAAAATGGAAGAAATTATTTTAGATAAACAACAATACACAGTCTTATACTCAAGAGCTTTAGTCATTCCAAATTTTGATGTTCCTCATGCAACCGCGGGTTTGCTTCCTTTATTGAAATCAATGAAATTTAAACTAAAACAAGACTGAACTTTATGACTCAAAAGATGGCCAAGCCAGATTATTTATATAAAAAATAGAAGAACACAAACAAAACTCAGGAAAAATAGGGCTTGAGAACTAAGCCATTTACTGGTAAGTTCTCTTCCCACCCTTGCAAATCTTGCAACTTATAAGTTGAAGGGCCAAGCTTTGCCGCAATCTGGAAAGGACCTACCCACAACTGCTAGAACTTCATGTGTTTTCCTTTCTCATCATGGCGGTGGTCCCACTTGAGAACCAAATATCCCACTTCAAAGTCTTTTGTTCCTGCCTTGTGTTTGTCGAATCATCTCTTTATTACCTCTTGTTGTTGCTTAAAGCGCTCTCTAGCTTTAGATCGAGCCTCTTCTGCTTTCAGGAGATTATATATCCTCATTTGCAAGACTTCATTATCCGACCCTCTATATTCTTGAGCTATTATGGAAGAGGGTAGCATGACATTGGGGGGAAGAATGGCTTCTTTACCATACATAAGGGTATACGAAGACACTCATATTGAAGACTTGGGGGTGACTCTATCATCCCAAAGGGAATTTGGTAGCACTGAGTGCCAACTCCTCTGGTTTTCTATCACAGTCTTCTTTAAAATTCTAATCAGATTCTTGTTAGTAGATTCAGCCAAGCCATTTCCTTGTGGATAGTAATTGGCAGAGTAATGCAATTTTATTCCTTTCTCATGAGAAAAAGCAGTTAATTTGATTGATGAAAAGTAAGTAGCATTATCAAAGACTAAATAAATTGGAACTCCAAACCTGGTCATAATATGGTCCTGCAGGAAGTTGATGACCGCGTCCTCATTTATTTTGCGCAGCGGGATGGCTTCGACCCAACGAGTGAAGTAATCGGTTGCAGTTAGAATATACTTGTGTTGTAGGGAAGAGTTCAACTTTATATCCCCAATAATATCCAACCCCCATTGCTCGAACGGCTCCATGATCATCACAGGATTCAGTGGTCCAGTTGCTCTAGATTGTCTTCCAATACACCTTTGACAAATGTTGCACTTCCTGACATGGGCATGTGCATCTTTGAAAAGCATGGGCCAATAGTAACCGGCTCTGATAATTTTGTGGGATGTAGTATCTCCTGAAAAATGTCCCCCAGCAGGCCCATCATGCAAATCGGTCATTACCTTTTTTGCATCTTCTTTCTCTAAGCATCTAAGAAGAACTCCGTCGTAGTTTTTTTCTGAATAATATTCCTTAAATAATTTGATAGGAGGCTGATTTCAGATGCAACGCCCTTCTTTTCTTAGAATTCCAATGTTCTAGAAACAATCCTTTCTGAAGGTAATGCACGAGGTCTCTATACCAAGATTCAGGGGCTGTGAACAGAGGGCATACATCCATCAAATGTAATTCAGCCTCATCTTCCCAGGCGTGTTCGTCATTGTTTCCATTTTCAGTCATTAGTTTGCACAACCCTTTTCCTTTAACTATAGAAGCTGGCTTGAATTCGAGGTCATATTCTTGAAGAGATATTACCCAATTACCCCTTCTTTCTCCTAATTCCTTCTATACAAAAAGGGACCTCATAGCTGGGTATGGGACGATCACCTTGGTTCGATTTTTTAATATGTAGGGCCAGAATTGTTTCACTGCTTTGAATACTACATAAGCTTGTTTATCAATAGCCGGGTAATTTAATTCGGCCCCTTACAGACCAGTGCTCATGAAAGATATTGGGAATTCATCCCCCCCATCTTCCTTCTGAGTAAGCATAGCTGCTAGCGAATCATCAGATGCAAAAGTATACAGAATAAAATCTTTATCGAAATCTGGGATTTTTAGGGAGGGTACGTGCACAACAACGGTTTTAATCTTGCTGAATGCGTTCTTGTCAATCTCAGTCCACTTGAATTGTACATTTTGATGCACCATTTGCTGCAGAGGTTTGACAATTTGAACAAAGTCTGGCACAAATATTCGCATGAAGTTTATTGTTCCCATAAATGATTGCATCCCTTTTTTATTATGGGGTAAGGGGATCTGTTCAATGGCCTTGATCCTTTCCGGATCTATAGATATTCCCTTCTTTGAAACTACATGACCCAGCAACTTACCCTCCGTAACAGTGAACCCACACTTCTTGGGATTGAGTGAGATGCCATATTTCCGACAGCGTTCAAAAATATTCCTTAGATGAAACGCGTGTTCTTCTCTCTTCTTTGAAAATATCGTAATATCGTCGAGGTCTATTACAACACTAAAACCAATCAAACCTCGGAAAGCTATGTCCATATCCCTCTGGAACATAGCTCCAGTGTTTATGAGCCCAAAGGGCATTCTTCGGTAAGAGAAGGTTCCCCATCTAGTCCTGAATGTTGTCTTCAATCTATCTTCTTCAGCTACTAATACTTGATTGTAGCCTGAGAATCCATCTAATAAAGAAAATAGCTCAGAACCTGAGACCATTTGTAGTAGCTGCTCCATGGGTGGAACAAGATAATTATCTTTATCTGAAGCGCAGTTTAAATTCCTGAAATCCACACATAGCCTGATTTCTCCAGATTTTTTCCTCACTGGTACCAGATTTGGGACCCATTCAGAGTGTCTGACCTTAAAAATGATTCTAGCATCCAATAATTTCTTAACTTCACTCTAGATCAAAGGTTCCAATTTTGGGTGCATTTTCCTTAAAGGTTGTTGATAAGGTTTAATGCCAGACTTGATGGGGATAACATGCTTGATGATGCTGGTGTCATATGTCTTCAAATATTCGTATGTCCAGGTGAAAACATCTTTATACTGATTAAAAAGACTGATGAACTTATCTCTTTCTGTTGGTGAACAACATTTGCCAAGATTCACATATTTAGGATTTGTCTCAGTCCCTAAATTTATCAATTCGAACTGTAGAGATGAGTTGTGAGTCTTCACATTTGTTGTTCTTCTAAATTTTTCATTTAAATTGAACATTCTTTCTAAGGTTCTGACTCCTTTAGGGATGAAATTATCATACTTCAGCTCAGCCTGATGTTCTTCATCATCTATAATTGCCCCTTTAAATACCTCGTCATTTGTTAAGCATTCTATAATCTACTGATTGTCGTTGAACACTCGTAGGTTGGTAATCATATCAGGGACCGAGGGCCTGAAAAGCAGTCCAACGGAGCATTGATTATTAGTAGGCACAAGCCTAGCAGCTGATGTGGCCAACAAGTCAACTGTTGCATTTTTAAGTCTTGGAATTGATATAATATTAAATGCGCTAAAACATTTGAGTAGGTCCCATATCTCATTTTGATAAGCTTTTAAGTGAGGAGAAATACAATGTATTTGATTCTGAATCTATTTTACAATTATTTCAGAATCTCCAAAAACTTTCAGATTACTTACGTTTAATTCGATTGCTTTCCTTAAACCTTGCACCAACGCTTCATACTCAGCTGTATTATTTTTACATTCAAACTCTAATCTACATGAAAGAAAATGTTTATTCTTCTTGGGGTCGATCAGGACATAGCCGGCCCCTGACCCTTCTAACGTCTTAGAGCCATCAAAAAACAATGTCCAGAAATCGCTAACTACTGCACGCGAATCTACTCCTACTGTTAAGTTTACCATTTTATAGTCGATTTCATCAACCTGTGAAAATCGAAGGAGATCAGGCTGAGTGTCTGATGCATCGTTGGTTTCTTGTACTCAGTAATTTCCCGGTTCTAACTCAATAAAGTAATTTCCCAACACAGAATCCACTGGTTCGTTCTTTTCCTCAAGCTGAGTAACATTGTATTTCATATGGGGCTCCCTCAATATTTTGATTTGATTTGGGCTTCCTTTATACAGGAGCCATAGATGCGACCAATCTGAGGCAAAATATTCGTTTAGTTTTGTCGATTAGTCTCTGCTCAGAACAAGCCCATAAGCGTCTAGTATGTCGGCCACCACGATATCAATAACTTGGCATACTTTATCATTTGAAGAGAGGCGGACTAGGACATCCTCCATTTCCCCAATTACTTTCACGTTTGTCCTATCCAACTGAACAACCCTCCAAGTGGATGGCTTAGGCTGCCCATTTATCCTTTTACAGACTGATATTGGCATGACTTTAATCGACGCCCCTTAGTCTACCAGGCAATTATGTACGTTGTGATTAAAAATTTCAAAAGTGAGGAGGAAAGGTGGATTCTTGTTCTTAGACTTACCTCCAATGCTGGTTTCTCTGATTTCTTCTTCTTCCTTGGGTTGATTGTCAGTGGGTAGCCTCTCATCCGATGCTTCAAGTGCTTTCAATAGTTTTTCTTTCTGTTGCGGTACTTTACACATTTCAAATAGTGAGATATTCACCTTTACCTTCTTTATATCTTCCACGATGTCATATTCCATTTGCGGTTCAGTGGGATGCGGTTTATCAGCATTTGTATTTTCTTCATTGGGATTGGCAAGCATATCGTGCTATCTAGGATCTTGACTGGTGATGGTGAATTCAGGAATTTCATCAGCAGAGGAATTTCTTTGAAATTTCTTAACATTTTTCTGAAGCCTTTTAATCTTTGGAAGCATGAGACTATTTTCTTTAGCTGACCCTTGGCTCCTTGTTGTTACATTTGTTTCCATGACGTCCTTGTATCCCCAATTCCTTTCTTCCTCAGCATCGAATAACGAAACAAAATCCCATAGAACCGTGGTCTCATCTTCTTGTTCTTTCGTTGACGTGTTACTGTCTTTTCTTTTTTCATCTCCATCTTCTGTTAATTTAGAATCCAACAGCTGATTCATAACCAACGTCATTGAGTTTATCCATTGAGGACAATTCTTTTCAGAGTGGGGTTGTTGGTGGAAAGTGCAAAAATTGTCCATTCCTACCTCTGTTAAATTCCTAGATGCTGAATTATGCGGAGGAGGTTGGGATTGATTGTTATCCTCCCTTTTCTTGTAATAGGGCTTGTAGAACTTTTGAGCTTCCTTTTCTTTTTCCAAGTCTATGATTCTGTTAGAAAGATTCTGCATCATTTTTTCCATACTTTCAAAATATGGTGATTGCTCTTCCTTAGGCTTAGTAAACAACAAGGATTTCCTTCCCACATTTTTCTCTCCGGATTGTTCGAGGTAATCTTCGATACTTTCCCTTTCAGCCTCTACTATTTCCGCCTCCTCATAGGTCTCCGCTAGAGTAGGATTGGCCTTTATTTTGGAAAACATGGCCAACTTAGGTCTTAAAGCTGAGGTATAATATTCAATTAGGACTTTATCCAAAGGTCTGTCAACTTCAGAAAAATTCTTGAGGTACACTACAAATATTTGAGTGAAGTTGTGCACCTTCTCCTTTCTCTCTTTCTTTAAGGCGCATAGTCCTTTCATGAGGGCTGCATGAGTCTTTTGGGTCACATACTTACTTCTAAATATCCTCTCGAAGGTATCCCAATCAGGGATAGAGTTTGCAGGAAAACCAAAATACCATGATACTGTAGCTCCTTTAAGGGTGTGTAGGAATAGTCTGCAAACTACATCCTCATACTCCCCAGCCCTTAACCCTTCTATTGCCAAATAAAAACTTTGCAGGTGGTCGTCTACTAGTATCTTCTCAATTGGGTCGAATTTGGGCAGCATCTTTTCAAAGGATTGAGGTAAATCATGCAACAGAAGTGGTAGGTTTAAAGGTGATCTGGCTCTCCAGGCAGGTGGTTGATTGGCGTTTACACCTACCATGAGTCTGGGTGGAGAGTGAGGAGGTGAGAAAACAGGAGAACTGTGAGGGGTATCCGGGCCTTCTTGATTCAAAGGTAGTACAACTTCCTATAAGGCTGTTTCTACAAGTTCTTCCCAATCCTCAACCAGCACTGAATCTTCCAATATAGGACGATCCTTCCTTTTATATTCTCTTTTGGGAAATTCAGGGATTATCAGAAATCATCTAATCTTCTTCACATCATCTGATCTTCTTCACATATGCCCTAGTGTGTCTTCTTAGATTATTAACAACTTCGTTGTCGACAGAAAACAAATGTTCCCTACCCCCTTCTTCCGGAATTGGGTTATGAAGCCCACTGCTTTCTGAACTGTTACTAGTGGAATAGTCTTGGGAAAATAGGTTTCCTCGGCCAGCAATGCACTGGCGGCCCTCCTTCTAGCGCCAGAAACTATTGAGGCCTAGGAAATTGCAGGCGAAAACATCAAGGGATTCTCCCCAGTCAACGTTCCCAACTAGCCCGTGACTGTTTGGTGTACGGAATCCATCCGGTTTGCGGTCCGACTACCGTAGGTCAAGTAAAAAAAACTAAAAGGGTTTACCAGTTGCAGCCTGGTCCACCGTATATATTTTTGTATTTTTGACTTAAGGTATGATATGCATGTGCCTAATTAACAATGCAAGATGATAAAGGATGCAAGGAGTAGTCACAATGTGATGTGCAGGTTCTTACCTCTCGTCTTAGAAATCATAAGCATCTAAATCACATATGTTGAGAGAAAATAAATACTAACTAAGCTATCTCTAGAGAGATGGATATTAATTCATGAGTAATGCACTACTATCCATGTGTTATGGCAAATCACAGATAGCTGTGATTATAACCAAACCTATAAACATGAATAAAAGCATACATGATAAGATAGCTCATCAATAGTTAAAAATCCCATTACTCATAGTGGAAAACATCACAAAGTATACCAAAGAACATTTAGACAAGAACATAGGTTCAGGAAGTTAGAACTCTCTCACATTTAATGAAACACAGTTGAAAACGAAATAGTTCTCCTTCAACATCGCTCATTTAATCACATTGATACATTCCACATAGAACTTTATCCAACAGGCAAAATTTGCAATTTCTGGTTGTAAAACGAAATAGTTCCTCTTACAAGCAATAGTTTAGAAGTTTTTCCAGGGGAAAAATCCCCTGTAAGTTCTAACTTTCAAATATTTAAATTAAAACAATTGACCGCTTGGGCTGCTCCCCCAAACGTGTGACCTTTCGGTCCCTCAAAACGTTTCATATCCCTATTTTTTATCTTTTCTGTGTGCACTCATGATCCTCTTAGTAACTGACATATCTTTCAGGTCTGCGCCTTTGTCGCTATTGATTTTGTCTTCTACTTCACTTGCCCTCCTTGCGATCCTGCCGGTTATGGTTCGACCTTTTCCAAACTGCCCAGCTATGCCTTCGCGCTGCGGTAGTCTGAACAGTCCCTTGAGTGCACCTGCAATTAATTGATGTGCATCATTCATTGGGATTGCATTCTAAAAAAAATGTCAAATTATATCAACCAAAATGGCTAAGCAACAAGAAATGCCATGTACTACATTACTGTTATGAGAACTTAACAAGTGCCCACACCACTATCTCATCCACCTACGGGTTCAAAAAAATCACCAACGACAGAAAACGAAAAACTCATTGGTAGCTTAGAACGTTAACATCGACAGGGTAGACTCATTCACAGCCGCATAAGCGAGTCTTAACATGCGACGGGCACTGCGAAAACACTTAGGCCTATCAGAGTCGGAAGAGTTATGAACTAAGTTGTGGGCGGGAAAAATTCCAGTCAAAAATCGGAAAGACATGGACATCAGAAGCCAAGTGCTTTGTACAGCTGCAACGGTGGAAGAGAAAAGGCTACAGACACTTGACCAAAAATCGACACGCACAGCGGGCGGAGCACTTACATTTCGGGTGCTTAGCTGCTTTGGGAGCTGCAATGGTGGAAGATGAATAGACAACAGCCTCCAATCAATAAACATGCTAAGTGTTTGAAAAAATTAAAAAATTAGCAACGGTTAAAACTGTTTCACCTCCGAAACAACGATTTTACAAAGAACAAATGGTCCGATTCATCTTCGACTAGCAAATAAAAAAGAATCCAAAATCAGCGACCCACAGTCATTACAAACATAAGCAACTTCTGAAAATAGGATGATAGTTAATCTTCAAAATAATCTGAAATTAAAGCATGACCCAAAAATTCATGGATCCAAACGATTGAAAGCAACATTAAATCATGAGGGGGACCAAAATTTTAAAAATTTGGGGAAAACAGTTGGAGCTACAAGACAACGTTTCAACTTTGACTGTGATATATATATATATATTGGTTTGATCTATAAGGCTTGTACATATATTTGTTTAATAATGTAGCTGTATAACATTAATAATTTTACTTGATTGTTTATAGTTTAGATTTGATGTTTAAAACCCTAGTGGTAGAATAAAGGCTTGTTGACCATCGAAAGTTTACAGGGTTTGGACCCTCGAATTATTCTCTTTTTAAATTGTTTGTTTAATAATTATATTTTATTGTAGATATACAGATAGTATTTGGTAAAAAGACTCTATAGAGTTAAATCGATTTCAGTATGATTTTTAGGAATAATTCTTTAAACCCTAACTTGAATTCTATGAATACCTAATCCTTTCGGCTTCAATGGAAGTTTTCTTTAAATTATAATAGGCCTTTGGTAAAGGATAATACTATTAGGGACTCTTGATGGTAACTCTGTCCCTAAATCTCATTGTTAGATAGAGAACTTGTAATTTTACTCATTAGAATACTGTTTTATCCTGAATACGCCTATCTACAAATAATATATGATAATAGTGATTTGTTGAGGGTTTTGAACTCTGATTAGAAAACTTAATAATTTAATTTGTTTTTGAGATCTAACTTAAAGTAAGAATTAGATGAATCAAACTCATTATTTACTTAACAATGATTATAATAGTCTATGAATGTAAAAGAAATGAAGCTTACAAAAAGTTAGTGTAATAAGCTCATAAACTGGTTCTTACATTATATATAAACATGAACAAATTTTATCTTATAGAACATTAGGATAATCTAGAGTCTGCACTTTAACTTTATGAAGAGAAAAACTGTAGCATCCTTTACAATATTACACAGAAAATAAGATCTTCCTAACCTATTCTACTTCAGTAATGATTACTTAGTTTAGATAATTTCTTAACATTCATAAACCTGCAAATATAGATATGAAATAATTTCACAGATAGTAAAAATACATCTTAGAACTTGGATAATTGCAGAAAAGGGGAAACACCCAAAGAAGATTGTTCCTCCCAACCGTATCCTGAAAGCAACCAAGATCACTTGATTTAGGACCCCCGAGCTTGTTCACTAAACCAGTAGGAAGAAGATGTTGTGTATCATCATCTCACATAGAAATCTATGCAACTTAGCAAACTCACTACTAGACTTAACTCTCAACAATTTCACTTTATCTATCCCCTCATCGAATTCCTCTTGTGTGCCCGACTTTTTAGTTTACAACAATTCACAAGGCTCTAATCACTTGGAATAGAATGTAATGAGCCTCCTGCTCAATTCGATGGTATTTATAAGATTTCCTAAGTCTTTGGGTTAGTTTTGTAAATAAATGAGCCACCTACTCAGTTCCTCTTATTAGGGAAAATGACCATAATTTTAGGAATTTTTCCTTTTACAACAGCTATAAAGTGAAGTGCTAGTGATGTCACTTGTCATTTGTCCTTCTACAGCTGCCCATTCCTCCTAGTGGGTCAGTGAACACTCTTCAACATTCTTCTTTGGATAGGTGTATCTTCTTTTTAATTATTTAAATAAATAAATATTCAATTAAAGTCATTCTTGATTATCCTTGGTCATAAAACTTTACAATAACTTTTAAGATAATGTTTTTCTCAAATAAATAAAAATATTTATTTTTCAATTCTAGGTGGGTTATAAACACCCCCTCTTAAGTTCAACATCATCCTTGATGTTGCTTAAGTGTCTTCTAATACTTCTTGGAACAAAATTGGATATGTCTCATGCATATGTCTCTCCAATTCCCAGGTTGTTTCATCTGGACTGAGGTGCTTCCATTGCACCTTTACTTATCCAATGGTGTGATTTCGGAGAAACAATTCCTTTCTGTCGAGAATACAGTCCAGTTCCACCTGAAAATCTCTTTCGGGATCTACCTGAATAACATTCCAATTGATCACATGAGTAGCATTGTGCACATACTTTTTCAATATGGAAATATGAAATACATTATGTATTCTAAGATTAGGTGGTAGAGCTAACTGATAAGCCACTGGTCCAACTCTTGCCAATATTTTGAACGGTCCACAATACCTGGGTGCTAATTTAGCACAACTCCCCAACTTAAAGGATCTATTTCTAGGTTTTACCTTGACAAATACATGCTCACCTACTTGGAATTATTTCCTAGTTATTTTAAGGTTTGCATGAGTCTTTTGTCTGTCCTGTGCAATTTTTTAGATTGCTTTGTACATGTTTCACTGTTAGTTCTATTTCTTTTAACATGTTAGGTCCTAACATCAATCCATCAACCAGATTACTCCATGAAATGGGAGTATTACATTTCCTACCATACAGTATTTCAAAAGGACTAAGTTTAGTTGATTCCTGATAATGATTATTAAACGCAAATTCAACTAAGTTCAAATAATCTTCCCATTTCTTTGGATGATCTCTAACATACATCCTTAAGATATCCTCTAGAACTTGATTTATTCTTTCTGTTTTTCCATCCATTTGGGGATGATAAGAAGTACTGAAATTTAATTTAGTATCTAGTTCTTTAAATAATGACTTCCAAAAATTACCAGTAAACTTAGGATCTATGTCAGAAATTATTACCTTCGGAATTTCGTGCAATCGAAAAAATACCTCCATAAAGATGTCAACAATGTTAGCATTCTAATAATTAGTTTTAACAGGTATAAAATGTGATGCCTTGGTTAGTTTGTCTACTACTACCATTATAGAATCATTTTTCTTTTGATTTTTAGGTAATCTGGTTATAAAATCGAGACTGATAATTTCCCATTTCAAATCTGGAATTGGTAGTGGTTGAAAAATAACTGTTGGGTGTTTATGCTCATCTTTAACTTGCTAACATTCTATACACCTAGCTATATATTCAGCAACTCTGTTCTTCATATTAGGTGAGAAATAATCTTTTCTTAGCATTGTTATCATATTTTCATACCCTGGATGTCCAGAATAAAGACTTTTATGTACTTCATTTAAAATCAACAATTTAATTTTTGGTATGTGAGGTACATATAGTCTATTTTTATACAGTATTAAACATTTTTCATTTAAACAAAAATATGATTTTACATTTTCAGTTTCATTTTCTGTCACTTTTTCTCTTAGATTTTGGCATTCCTTGTCAATTTTTATCCTTTCTTCCAATTTATAATCTAATTCTATTTTGTAGCTGCTAATGGCAGCTATAAAATTCATTCTTGCATTTCTGTTTAAGGCATCAACAACTTTGTTTTCCTTTCCTTGGATTTATTTGATATCGAAATCGTATTTGCTAAGGAAAGCTAACCATCTAGATTTCCTTGCGTTCATATTTTGTCGATCAAACAAATATTTCAAGCTTATGTTATCAGACATTAATAGAAGTCTTTTACCAATTAGATGATGGTGTGACATTTTCAAAGCATGAACTATGGCAGCCAACTCTAAATCGTAGGTGGCATAATTCTTTTAATGCGTTTTTAACTTTCTCATTTCTTAAGTTATTACATGACCTTATTGTCTTCGTACTCCACCCAAAACTTCATTGCATGCATCAGTGCACAAAACAAATCCTTGTTTGGACCTACTATTTTTAATATATGTGTAGTAGTTAACAATTCCTTTAATTTATTAGAACTTTCTTCACACTTTAGATCCCATACAAATCTTTTTCCCTTTTTTCTGCAAGGATGTTATGGGATTCATGATTTTTGAGAATCCTTCTATGAATCTTCGGTAATAACCCATGATTCCCATGAATGATTGGACATCCAATACATCTTTGGTAACAAGCCATTTTATTATTACTTTTATCTTATTTGGGTCTACTGATATTCCTTCCTTGGATATCGCGTGACCTAGATACTGTATTTTATCTTTAAAGAATTCACGTTTACTTAATTTAGCATACAGTTTATGTTCTCTTATAACCTGTAGTATTATCTGCAAGTGTTCATCATGTTCTTCTTTCGTGTTTGAATAAACTAATATGTCATATATGAAGACGACTATGAATTTATCTAAGTATTTACTTATGACACTATTCATTAAACACATAAAATTGGCTGGAGCATTCGTTAGCCCAAAGGGCATAACTACAAACTCATAATGCTTGTATTGGGTTCTAAATGTGGTTTTAAAAATATCTTCATCTTTAATTTTGACTTGATGATATCCAAATCCCAAGTCTATTTTTGAGAATATCATTGCTCCGCGTATCTGATCGAACATATCATCTATGTAGGGAAAATAATATATGTTTTTAATAGTCATTTTGTTTAACTAACAGTAATCTATACATAAATGTAATGTACCATATTTCTTTTTGACAAATAAAACAGGTGCTCCCCTAGGGGATACACTTGGTCTTATATAATTCTTATCTATCAGTTTGTAATATTGGAATATCATCAAATTTCAGCTTATCTTCTTTATCCATGTGTTCTTTATTTATTATATGTACAACAAAAACTTTACAACCTTTTTTTACAACCTTTTTTCATTTGTAATGTTGAAATTTGTCTAACATAAACTTTTCTAGGTATCTTTTTAACTGTAACTCTTTCTCCGTTATTAACTAAACATATACATGTTTTCTAAAAAAAAATTAAAACTTCTTTATGTTTTTACAGGTAGTCCATACCTATTAAAACATCATAAGACCCTAATGGTAATACATTTAACTTTGCTTGTGTTCTGAATTCACTCATAAATATTTCATAGTTTTCAACATAACTAATTACTTTTCTTTTGGTTCCTGTAGCTTACTGAACCAACCAATACTTTTCAAACTTTTTCATATGTAGATTGCATTTTTCTTCTATAATAGGTGACACATAGCTTAAACTAGCATATGGATCAATTAAAATAGAAACATGTTTGTTCTATATCATACCTTGTATTTCCACCATGGATGTTTGATGATCATTGTGTCGATTCTCCAAGGATGCATTCATTCTAGCATTTCATTTTCTATGTCACCAACTGTTTCTTCCTCCTGAATGGTATATACATTGCTGTAGTTTCTCCTTCTACTCAGATAGTCCTTTGCATAGTAAGGTTCTTGGAATTTCCAACACTTTACATGTTCTTTTTGTCCATTGTTTTTAACATAATTATTAGGCATGTCTCTGTCTTTTGGTGCTGTAATGTTTTGTTGTGTTTTACCTTTAAAATATGTTCCTTGATAATTATTCTAATAGAAATTTTGGGAATTATTTCCAAAGATTTTATTATGATTGAAACCTTTCATTCTTTGATCAAAGTTACTAGTTCTTTTATTTTTCCAATTAGGCATGCCTTCTCTCTTGTTTTTACTTTGTTTGTAACATAAGTTAGCTTTTCTCATTTCCTCTTCAACGGTCTTTGGTTATCAAATTCAATTATTTCCTTGAAACTAGTAGGCAAACAACTCAGAAACCTCTGTATCTTAGGCTTTTCGTCGATTATATAGGGTACATATCATAATAAGCTTAAAAATTTACTACTTAATTCTTTCATTGACATTGAGCCTAATCTAAGTTCATAAAACTCTTTAGCTCTTTCTTCATAATATTGTTTAGATAAGAATTTCCTTTTGAAGTATTTCCTAAATATTCTCCATGTTACATATTTTTCTTTAAGGTTTTTAACTCTTTTTATGTCTTGCCACCAAATGTAAGCCTTTTCGGTTCGGTTATAGATAGCCATATGAGATTTCAGTCTATCCGAATAGTTATAAATTTGAAAGTAGTTTTTCATACCCGATAGCCATGCCTCGACTTCTTCACCCTTTTCCACTTCTCCATTAAACATATGAGATTTTATCTTTTCAAATTCTCTAGAGATTTCTTCATAGGGTTCATATTTCCTCTTTCTAGGACCACTGTCGCTATCACTACTTTCATTGGAGTGTTTATACTTTTCTTTGTGTGACCTTACTTTAATTCCCAAATAAGATTTACTTTCACTATCAGAAAATTTTAATTTCTTACCTTTACATTTGTATGATACTATTCCAGATTCAGTTTCATGATCCTTTCTTTTATCTTTGCCTCCATTGTGTATTTTATCTAGTAATATATGATTTAGTTTCTCTTGATCTCTTTAAATTCTTTTGTTATCTTCCTTTACAATTTGTAATTCAAATCTTAAATATTCTACAGTTTGCAGTAGTTCTGATGGTTTATTATTTAATTCCACATATATTTATTTGGATTATTATGATGGGATCCATCTTTTGTCGATGCTTTTACTCCTTCCATTTCCTGCAAAATACAATTTTATATTTCTGTACAGAAATAAATTTAAAATATAATCAGTATTTTTGTTTTCTTGTTTTGTATGCAATTTGAGCCAATCTTTAGGCCTAGTGTCTGGAAACTCACTCTAATACCACATGTAACATCTCCAAATTTCATAAATAAATAAAAAAATTTATTCAAAGGTATAACTACAATTACATAATGTAACCAAACCATACTAACCCATTCATCTAACATTTTATTTGAGTTAGGATTTTACCTATTGAACAAGAAGACTTCGTTACGACAACCTTAATAAAACAACTTACCACTAAACTGAATTGGTTTACTTGTTGTCAAGTCGTTAAGGGAAGTCATGTTTATTTAGCTACAGCTATAGTTGGTATGAATTCTTAAAATATTTTGAAATATTGGTTAACCCTATTACGATTCTAGGAGGATGGGTTTACAGGTCTTACTTAGTGTTGCTAGGAAAAATGCACCTCTTGCAGACAAGAGTTGTTCCTCTAGTCTAAATGGTTCAGATATAGAACAAATGGGCTACAACAAAGATGGAAGACTTTCCCTAGAAGTTGCATAGATCTAGAATAAGTCCTTTGATAAAGTGATGTAGTTGTTTCCTATGGTGATGGCTCTCCACGGATGTATCTTCACAATCACATCAAAGAAGAAAACAAGATCAAAGGCACCAGAATATAATCTATAATTCTATGTCAGTGACTAAGGAATCCAACAGTAAAATGCATGATTACAACATAACATATTTACGGGAAAGGAACCAACTTTACATTAAAGATGAAGAAGAAATCTTACAACCTTTGCCTTAGTGTTTTGATGCTCCTTCACATTCCAATTCCTTGTCCTCAAAAGATCCAACTTGCTCCTTCTATGCTCACCCTAGATTTGGCCAAAACCTCAGTGCAACATCATACCTTTTCTCTCTCTCAAAGATGGGGTATGAGCTAGGTTTTATAGGCCTTGGGAGGATAGGGATGGTTGAGTAAATGGTGGGTGAGGTGGATGGGAGATACCAAAAGGATGGATCTCAAGTCCAAGTGGTCCTCAAGAGTAGAGATGAGGGTGCCATGAAGTCTTCCTTTGAGAAGCTTTGTGGAATATTCTCTTTTTCACTTTTTACCTCAAGCACTGCTTTTCTTCCACTATGACAGAGCGGTGGTAGGGTATAATTGCTCCTTGAACAAGAGGAAGAAGTGGTAGCACCACTTACTGTCAAGAGACAATAGGTGTTACTGAATAAGGTAACGCCTCTTTCCTTAAGGGAAAAGAAGGTGCTAGATTTTTATATGTAAAACTGAAGTCTGGGCTAGTATTTCACTTCACAATTTGGAATTTCAGGGAAATTACTAATGTTTAGGGTCTCAACACATGATGGTGACAAGATTTATGTATAACAGAATGCCCCCCAAATCATGAGTCTAGAGGGATATGATAGATGATAGCTTTGAAAGATAAAGTTATCACTTTGAGGTAAGAAATCGCTTGATCGGAGATCATCATCAACCAGTCACTTGCAATACATCAATACTTTTTACTCATAACCACATCTCTCCTCATCATGGCTGTAGACCAATACAAGGTAGATCCATGAGAGAGATGAACAAACATGGATACTAGAATAAAATGTAGATCTATGTGATAGAGGAGTTAAACTTGGACATAGCTACCAGATATACACTATAGATCTATGTTAAGTGAACCAGAATTTGAGCACAACCAAAACCATACAAATATGGATCCATGCTAGGACTCATACAAAATACTTCATCGCAACCTGGGGAAAGCAATGAGTGCTTAACGAATACCCAGGGTCTTTGTCTCATCTTCCACAAAGTATGATTATATCCACGTGATTACAATGTTCTGACGTCAAACATGGTAGAAACCACTTGATCACCGGTCAGCGATGAGAACTGTTAACAAGTGCAAGAGAGATCACCATTGATGTTAATGATTCCCAACGTACCCTAGTAAAATCTCCTGAGTGTGAATAGATGATTTGATGTCGACCACTCAGTCGAATATATCGATCAAAGGTCAATGATGTGAACCTATGTCGAGAGAGAGAGAATATGTCATTGATGCATACAGATCTCAAGGTACTAGACTTGTTTCTAAGACTAATTCCTAGATGATGAGATGATGTCGCCAGGAATAGTCTCGTCGAAGGAGATCCATGATGAATCCCACATTGACAAGACAAAACTCGGAACAAAGTTATGGAATGTTGTAGATGATGTAACCATAGGACTGACTCAAAAGGTACTAACACAAAGACTATTTTTATTACAGAGGTAAACTTTCAATTTCCCTTTGAACATCGGGAGGCATGACCAAAGACTTAGCAGCTTTGACTAAACCAGGTGGATACCAGGACATAATGCAGTGACGGGAAATACATTCTTTGAAAGACTCAAAGGATTGACATGACTCATGAAACTGGATCGACTTGGAAGTCAACTGAATACCCAATTGAATGAATGCGATACATACAAGTGCCATGTTCAAAGGTTACTAATAAATTCCATTTATTTGAAAAATGAATTAGTTCCCTTCCCTTAATTTCCCCATCATGATTGATGAGTGCATATTTTCATTTTTATGAGTTCAAAGAGGGCAACAAACACTCATTGTATCTTATCCAAAGACAAGTCCACTCTCAAATATTTTGTGAATTCGAGAAAGGAAGGGTTCGTTCCAAAAAGAGGGTCTTTCAGTGTTTAGTTTACGAGTCCATTGAAAGTTAACTCGGTATCGTTCACAATTAGAGAGTCAAAACGAAAACGGAAGAAGAATCCAAAGGGTCCTTTTTTCATGTGATTTAGTATCTAGGGCCTGAAAAAGTACCCGAGAGAACTCTTCCAGTCATAATTGGCTGGAGTGCTCCTTTTTTGTAACTAGTCAATTCGAACCAAAAAAAGGGGTAAACTACCGTCGAAAAGATGAATATTCAAGTACTTTTAGGAGCGTGAAGAAGACAAGTTCGCTCGACAATATTTTCACATTTAAGGAGTCTGAGAAGAGTTTAAAGAAGACTCCATTAGGGTTTCTTTTCGCGATGAACGGGTTTAATGAGCCCAAAAAGAAGTGAAAATGACTCGGAGCTTTGATACTAGGTTTAAAGAGCATGATCAAAGTATCAAAATGAATGCTTGATGACTTTTTTCATTTTGTAGAAGTATGAAAAAGCAAAAAACAAACTTACCCATAGAAAATACTGTTAATTTCTATCCCTACAAAAACCTTTTAAAAGGCCATTAGTTCCCAAAAAATATTTAAAGCTGACTTTTATAAACTATAGAAAGAGAATTTTAAATGAAAATGATTTAAAAATATTTAAAATAATATAATAACCCTAAAAATATTTTATAAAAATCCAAAGTAAATAGTAAAAACTAATTCATTACCATTTACCAAGTTTTGGAGAGCATTTGGAAGAAATTGTGTGCATATTTTAGTTGGAGATTGCAAAGCTATTACACGTCCATTTTTCGAGCCATCAGTTTCAGGTAAGAGCTAGAAGCCTTCTCTTCATATTTATGGTTTCCATTTTTCATTTACATGCAATTTTATTGAGTTTTGGGGCTTTCGGGCCAAGCATAAAAAATGCATCCCAGGTAATGCTTCTGGCCTTTGCGAGAAGAGCGGTGTTCGATTAGAACCGTGCTTTTTAAAATTGTACAGGAGGTGGCATCGCTTTGTAATAAGGGGATAGGAGTAGTGCCATCCGTGGTGCCCAAAACATGGATTCCCTAGCCAAAATAGAGGGTTTTAATAACTTTTAAAGATTGGATCTGTGTCTAAATGCTCCATTGATTACTTTTGACAGGTCATTTTGTTAAAAATGGTGACTTGGAAAGAGATGCAGCACGAAGATGATGATACCCGTGCTACAGAAAATGCAACTTCCATAGCTTCTCTATGCGGTTGTGGCCTTGTTGAGGCTTGGAAATTCACAGGTAAAAACAGTTAGGGATTCTCCCCAGTAAATGTTCCCAACTAGCCTATTACTATTTGGTATGGGGAATCCGTCCGATTTACAGTCCGACTACCGTAGCTCATGTAACAAAATTAAAGGTTTTCTCGGTTATGACCCTGTCCACCGTGTGTATTTTTTAGTTTTTTGAATTTAAGTATGATATGCAAGTGCCTATTTTAGAATGTAGACTAATAGAGAATACGAGGAGCGGTCACAATGTGATGTGTAGGTTCTTACCTCTCATCTTAACTCACTTGCATCTAAATCACACACAGCAAGAAATTAAAACTAACTATCTAACCTATCCCCAGGGAGCAATATTATCATTTATCAATGAGTAATGTATTTCTGCGCATGCATTAAGAAAAATCATAGATAGCTGTTACTTAATTCAAAACACATGAACATTAATAGATATATGAACAACAAGATAGGTCATTGTTTATGAAAAGCCTTCATTGCTCATAGTGGAAATTTCATAGAATAAACTAGAGCGCATTCATAACAAGAACATAGGTTCAAAGAGTTAGAACGATCTCACAGTTAATGGACAATAGCTAAAAACAAAATAGTTCACATTCAACAAATCCATAGCATAGCATTTGAAATCTTCCATCAAGCTTTCTCCAACAGGAAACTTGTAATTCTTATTGCAAAAGGAAATAGTTATTCTTACAAAATAATCTCACAAATCTATTTGGGAAAAAGTCCCCTTACCATCTAACTCTCCTATACTTATACTACAAGCAAAACTCTTGGGATTCCCTTTGGTGACCATTGGGATCCCCCCCCAATGACCTCTGGGCTCCCCCCCCAACCGTTCATTCTCACAAATTTGTCTTTTAGTGAGTGCTCATGATTCATACAATAAGTTACATTTCAGATTTAGATTTTAAGAGCACTTTATAAAAAGGGACCTGCTTGGTAATAGATGAACTTTTCCCAAGCATGGGCCTTTGCTGCTGTTGATTTGTTTGAGATCTCAGACCTTCAGTTTATCCTTCCTTTTTCTATCTTGCTTTTTTATCCTTTAGCCTCTTCTTTCCTTGCTGCCTCCCTTCTGTTTTGACTTTTAGATATATCTTGCTTGCATTAGTCACCCTGTTATGAACATAGCAGATTTTAGACCATCTAGAGTTTAACAAAGTAACACAAATTGCACTAATACATGCATTCTGTAAAATGAACTATAAACAATATTAATGAATGAAAAGAAAAATGATAAGGAAAAGAAAATCCTGCAAGCTGGGTCTGGAAAACCTCTAAGCCCATTGTCTCACTAAAACCACAATCCCGATAGAACAAACTCTTTATCTAAAAATGAGCCGCATATGAACTAACTCGAAACCTTGTGAAGACAGCATGAGTTGTGACAATGCAATCAAAACTCCTCAAAACACTAAACCCCCAAACTGCGCTCTTCATCTCAGAAAAACTTGACTCGACCAACACCCATGGGAAAATTCTGCCATCCCATAAAATAGAGTAACAACACAACAAAAATGGCGGGAAAACCATACCGACAGTCAGAATAAAAAATGCTAAGCATCGGGTAGATAATCAATTTCGGCTAGTGCAAGTACTATAGCATTGGATGATCAGTTCACTGAGGAGCCGCAACGGCGGAAAACCATCAGACTATGGGTTCCATGACAAAAATAACATCGGTGATCGAAGGCTTTGAGCACTATGCATCGAATGATTAGTCCTCAACCTTTCTACAATGTTAGCAATCCCAAACGCTAAAAACCCCTAATAGTTAAGCATTGGAGATCAGAGCCACTAAAGCATCGGTTGGATAGTTCCGTGCACAGTCACAATGGCAGGAGACATACTAACTAAAAGTTCCACAGTCCACATAAAACATCGGTGGTCAAAAGCTTCGGGGACTATGTATCGGTGACCAAAGGCTCAATGCTACCACCATATCAGCAACACAAAGGACTAGTTCACCGATCAATAGTAAAAAACCATTCCGATTACGAAAATAAAGCATCACAGAGTAAAAAGTCGGTCAATAAAACCAAGGCATCGATGAAAAATAGAACTTACCATCGGGACGTTTATTAATTAGCTTCTGCAATGGCGGCTACATAGAGAACTACGACCTCGATTCACTATTCGACTGACCTCCGAAAAACCAAATGAAAAAAAGTTAAGTTCCAAAAAAACTTTCGGCTAGCCAGCGATAGAAAAATTTGTTTCACCTCCGAAACAGCGGAGGCAAAGAGAACTAAAGTTTCAATTCAAACATAAATTGACTTCCGATAGCAATGAAGGAAATCATTCAGATCAAAGGACATCATTTTCAAATCAACTTTAAACTCCATAGTCCAAAGCATTGGCAGACAATAGCAGTCTTCCGAAAAGCATGATAATTGTTGACCTCACTTCAACTTCAAACAATCCCAATTTGTAGCAAAACAAAAACAGAGTTCAACAATCCAAACAATCCTAGGAAAAATGAAATTAAAAGGAGGGTCCAAAATTTAAAAAAATTGCGACATAGTTGCAGCTGCAAAAATTGGTGACTACTTGGTGAACCCACATCTCTGGACAATTTCTTCCTCAAGTAGCATACTATTTGACAATAAAATAAACATGTTGAATTCTTCTAGATGTCTGGATTTCCCAAATGGCAAATGTATGTACTTTTAATCATTGATGATAGTCTAGTTTAGGAAAATGGAAACCAAGATTTCAAAGTCAAGATAACTCTTTTGAGGCCAGGAATATGACTTTCACTTTTTACCTCTGTTTTTGGGTTGCTTCCAGCTTGGACACCACAGGATTGTAACATATGGTAAAAAGAAATATTCATTTGTTCCTCATTCCCATGCCATTTTGCACTTTTTGTGCTTTTGTACTTTGTCCTTTCTTTTGAGTCCTCCTGCATGCCTTTCTTTCCGAATTTTTATTTAGGCTCCTGTATCCATAGTGTCCTTTTGTGTGAGAGATGTATTGATTTTCAGGTCACGGACGGAGAAGAAATTTGGCAATTTTGTACTTCTATGATTCAGTACTTTGTTTTGATACATATTGCTTTCTTAGGAGATTTTTTGACACTTATTTTCCTTTTGGCTCTCAATTCTTGGCATGGGATCATTTATATATAATATACTGTTTACCTTGCTTCCTTTCCCTGGGTCTTTTTCTGTCACCCCCCTAAGACATTTTTAAATGTGAGATGGATGGAGCCTCAAAATAGTATTCCAGACCTTTTGACCTTGAGTTATTTTACAAGGACTTCAATGTGTTCATAGCCATTTAGGAAAACTACTAAACTAGAAGAAATTATTCTAGATAAATCAATAGTACACAGTCTTATAATCAAGGATTTTAGTTAGTCTAGAATTTTGATGCCCTCCATGCAGCCAAAAGTTTTCTTCTTCTATTGAAATCGATCAAAATCTAACTAAAAACAAATAGAAATAAAATAAATAAAAAATAAGCAACCAAAACAATTTATTTATGTACAAGATAATCAAGAAATAAAAATCAAGAAAAATAAAATTTGAGAACTAAAACACTAATTGATTAGTTCTCTGCCCACCCCTGCTAATCTGGAAAATCGTAAGTTGAGGGGATGGGCCTGACTGCAAAATAAAAAAGCCTACCCATTATCTAATTCTACTATACTTGAAACAAAAAGTACATCTGAAACTAAGTCTATTGTTTTACAATCAATCTCATCAGCCCGCAAAAATCGAAGGAGATTGGGCTGGGTATTTGATGTACTGCTAGCTTCCTCTACTTGGTAGTTTCCCGGTTCTAACTCAATTAGATAATTTCCCAACAAAGAATTCACTGGTTCATTGTTTTCTTCCAATTGAGTAACATTGTTCTTCATGTGGGGCTCTCTTAATATTTTTATCTGACTTGGACTTCCCTTATGAGGCAACCACAGATGTGACCAATCTGATGCGAAATACCCATTTATCCTTGCTGACCAGTCTCGATTCAAAAACAGTCCATGAACATCAGGTATGTCTGCTACCACAATATCAATGTACTTACATATCTTTTCGTTGTCAGATAAGCGAATCATCACATCTTCCATTTCCCTGACTACTTTCACATTGGTCCTATCTAGCTGAGTAACCTTCCAGGTAGTGGGTTTAGGTTGTCCATTGATATTTTTGTAGACTGAAAGTGGCATAACATTGACTGCTGAACTTGAGTCTACTAAACAATTGTGCACCTTATGGTTTAAAATCTCAAAAGTCAAGAGGAATGGTGGGGTTTTAAACCTAGCCTTACCAGCCACACTTGCTTCAACAATTTCTTCTATAGGTTGGTTGTTAATGGGAATCTATTCCTCTGGTACTTCAAGCACTTTTAACAATTTTTCTTTCTGTTGAGGCACATTGCACATTTCAAATAATGAAGAACTGGAGCAAAGAATTGCTAAGCTGAAAGACTATGCACAACAGTCTCGCAACAAGATTGAAAAGCTAAAAGCAAAACATGAGGCTCAGATTGCGGAGCTTCAACTTAGCATCACTCTGGAGAGTCCACCAGAGGTCAGGGAGAAGCGTTGAAGAGATATTTAGGCCTCAGCAACAAAGATCTCTGATCTTGTGAGCAGCGCAACCAAACTGCTAGAGGAAAGCGTCGACGCCTGGACAAAACTGCAGGAAAATCCAAAAGTAGAAAAGCTACAAGAAACCATCAAGCAGCGACAGATAGAGCTGGATGTAGTAAAAGTAGAAATTAAGACTCTGCCTCCTATGCAGAAGATGCTCAAGGTAAAACAAAGTAATGAACTCCAGCAGGAAATCGAGTCGTGCAGAATGAAAGCAATGCTGTTGGAAAATTCTATGCAGCCCCTTATCAATGAGGCCTTGGAGTTGAGCACTGCTGAGGACAACCAGCTCAAAGTTATGAAGGAGTATGATATAGTTGCACAGGAAAAGGCCAGCGAAGCATTAGCAGCAGCATTACAGGAGTTGGTGGAGAAGGAGTAAGTAGGCAACAATATCATGCGTGGCCTCAACAAGTAGTTCACTATCTTTGCTAACAAGATTCTCCCACCAGACAAGCAGCATAGTGTCCCGGGACGAGACACTGGTGAGTCTTAGGGGCCTGTTGGGGCGCGCACCCTAACGGTCCTTAATTTTGGTAACTCCGTGGTTTTTGTGAAAGCTTGTAATTGGAGTTGCGACTCAAAATAGTCTTAGGGGTGTTGGGGTTGATCAAAGCCCTCTTTTGGTAATTGTCCATAATTTTCGGGTGTAAGCCCATGATTTTGTAATAGTGCACTTGTATAAATAGGCACTCATGTAAAGATTTCAAGGGTATCTAATGAAATGAGGATCATATGATGCAAAGAAGTTAGATCTATTTTTGGGTTTTAAGGTCAAGTCCCAGCTGTGTGCGTGGACGACCTCTATAGTTGTGTGCATAGAGGGTTTGTGTAAGGAAAGGAACTGCAACTAAATGCGCAGCTTAGAGTTGTAAGAAAGGAATTGCAGCTAAGTGCACAGTTTAGAGTTTGTAAGAAAGGAACTGTAGCTGAGTGCGCAATTAGACTTGAAGGACGGATCTGCAGCTGAGTGCGTAGATCATAACTGTTGTTTTGTAAAAAGTTGAATAAAAGCGTAGTTCTGTGGACGTAGCCCCTACACTGGGGGTGAACCACGTTATATCTTATGTTGTGGTGGTTCTTTTGTGTTGTTTCTGTTATGTTTTTATGATTTTGATAAGTAGGTGAATGCTCAAGTAAGATAACTGTTAAATATTAACTTCGCTGTGAATTCCCAGTTAAGGGTTAAGCAAGAAACATTCTTTTATCTAATAGCGAAGCTAATTAAGTGAATGTCGAAGCTCTATTTTGTATAAATATTTGTTGTTAAGGCTAAAGTTATAGTAATATCCCTCTTCTGCTTGTAGAAACCTAATTCTGTGGCACCCCATAGCTGTTTCGGGTGAGACTGCAACCTGTTCGCAGGTTGTTGCGGAAAGGGCCAACACTGTGGGTATTTTTGTTGGTGCAAAGTTAAAGTATCAACCCCAGGTCTGCCCTATATCCCAACACCAAAATATCAATGTACTTACATATCTTTTCATTGTCATATAAGTGAATTATCACATCTTCCATTTCCCCGACTACTTTCACATTGGTCCTGTCTAGCTTAGTAACCTGCCAGGTAGTGGGTTTAGGTTGTCCATTGATCTTTTTGCAGACTGAAAGTGGCATAACATTGACTGCCAACCCTGATTCTACTAAACAATTGTGCACCTTATGGTTTAAAATCTCAAAAGTCAAGAGGAATGGTGGGGTTTTAAACCTAGCCTTACCACCCACACTTGCTTCAACAATTTATTCTACAGGTTGGCTATTAATGGGAATCTCTTCCTCTGGTACTTCAAGCGCTTTTAACAATTTTTCTTTCTGTTGAGGTACATTACACATTTCAAATAATGAAATATTTTCCTTAGCCCTTTTAATGTCCTCAACAATATCGTACCCCATCTCCGGAGCTTTGAGATTTTCTTTGACATTATCAACTTTGTCTTTAATAGGCTTATCATTTGTGTTGTTTTTCTCTCTTTTATTCATATTCTCTTGAAATTTCTTAATCTTTGGAAGTATTGAATCGTATTTATTTAACAAACCTTGACTTCTTGTTGTCACATTTGTTTCTGATATCTCTTCCTATTTCAGTGAACCTTCCTCTTCTGTATCAAAAAGTGAGACACAATCCCATAAAAACAGAGCATCATCCTCTTGTTTTTCTATGGGTTTATTACCCTTTTCCTCCTCATCATCAGCCTCTGTTAGTTTAGAGGCCAATAGCTGATTCATTACTAATGTAGTCAAATTGATCCATTGAGGGAAAATTTTTTTAGAATGAGGCTGCTAATGAAAGGTGCAAAAATTATCCATACCTACCTCAGTTAAATTCATTGATGTAGGACTATGTGGAGGAGGTTTCTATTGATTGTTATCTTCTCTCCTTTCATAGTAAGGATTGTATGTTTTATGAGCCTCCTTTTCTTTTTCCAAATCTATCACTCTGTTAGATAGCTTCTGCATCATTTTCAACATTCCTTCAAAAGTTTTTTCTCCCGACTGCTCAGGATAATCTTCTATGCTCCCTTTTTAAGCTTCTACCCTCTCATCTTCTTCATAAGTTTCTAACAATGTAGGTTTGACTAACATCTTGGAAAACATGGCCAATTCAGGCCCTAGAGCTGAAGTATAATGGACCAAAGTTTCAGTGGTCATATCTAGTGTTTTATTTTATTCAGTCCTGCCTCTGGCTGGATGTCTTTCTTGATTAATACCTTCCTCCAGGAATGGACCGATTGATCTATCTTACCTGATGCCATCCCTCCCTAACTTGACTCCAACCTCATGGAGCAGCTGGTAAACACTGCAGTTATAGGGTGGAGTAGAATACTTCAAGAACAGGGTGAGGGAACCAACCCAACCGTGTCCACTCACTTTGTTCACTCAGAACTTTGTCAGATGGTTTATCAGTTGCAGAAAAATTCTTTAGATAAGCATCAAATATTTGAGTGAAACTATGCACTTTTTCCTTTCTTTCTTTCTTTAAAGCACATAACCCTTTCATTAAAGCTACATGAGTTTTTGTACTGCACATTTACTTCTAAATATTCTTTCAAATGTATCCTAGTTTGTGATTGAGTTTGAGGCTGCTGCTCCTTTCAGGGTATGTGGAAACAATCTGGAGACTACATCTTCATGTTCTCCAGCTCGTAGTCCTTCTATAGCCAAGTAAAAGCTTTGCAAATGATCATCTACAAAAATATTTTCACTTGGGTCAAACTTAGGCAACATTTTCTCAAAAGGCTAAGGTAAGTCATGCAAAGGAGGTGCTAGGTTTAGTGGTGATCTAGCCCTCCACATAGGTGGTGGATTTGGTGGGTTGGGTGGCTGATTTGCATTTACATTTGCCATGATTCTGGGTGGAGAGTGAGGTGGTGAATGAACAGGGGTATGAACAAGTGAACAATAAGGTGTATCTGGGTCCAACTGATTTAAAGGTTGAACAACTTCTTGTAAGGCTATTTCTACCAGTTCTTCAAAATCTTCAACCCACACTGCGTCTTCCAATATAGGATGATATTTCTTTCGATATTATCTTCTGGGTAAGGCGGGGATAATCGGTAATCCTCCGATCTTCTTCGCATAAGCCCTAGTAATCCTTCTCAAATCATCAACTACTTCGTTATTGATAGGATACAAAAAATCTTTACCCTTCTCTTCAAGAATTGGATTGGGAAACAAACTACTCTCAAAACTGTCACCAATGGAATAATATCGAGAAAATGGGTTTCCTCGGCTAGCCATGCACTGGTGGCCCTCCTTCTAGTGCAAAAAACTATTGAGGCCTGGAAATTTGTAGGTAACAACAGTTAGGGATTATCCCCAGTAAAAATTCCCAAATAGACCATTACTGTTTGGTATGAGGAGTCCATCCAGTTTATGATTCGGCTACTGTAGCTCAAGTAACAAAATTAAAGGTTTTACGGGTTACGGCCTGGTCCACCGTGTGTTTTTTTTTTTTTTGAATTTAATTATGATATGAAAGTGCCTATCTAAGAATGTAGACTGATAGAGAATATGAGGATTGATCACAATGTGATGCAAAGGTTCTTACCTCTCATCTTAACTCACTCACATATAAATCACACACAGCAAGAAACTAAAACTAACTATCTAACCTATCCCTAGGGAGCAAGATTGTCATTTATCAAGGAGTAATGTATTTCTGTGGATGCATTAAGAAAAATCATTGATATCTATTACTTAATTCAAAACACATGAACATTAATAAATATATGAACAACAAGATAGCTCATTGTTTATGAAAAGCCTTCATTACTCATAGTGGAAATTTCATAGAATAAACTAGAGCAAATTCATAACAAGAACATAGGTTCAAAGAGTTAGAACGATCTCAAAGTTAATGGACAATAGCTGAAAATTAAATAGTTCACATTCAACAAATAGATAGCACAACATTTGAAATCTTCCACCAAGGTTTCTCCAACAGGAAACTTGTAATTCTTATTGCAAAAGGAAATAGTTCTTCTTACAACATAATCTCACAAATCTATCTAGGAAAAAGTCCCCTTACAATCTAACTCTCCTATACTTATACTACAAGCAAAACTCTTGGGATTCTCTTCGGTGACCTTTGGACTCCCCCCCAACCATTCATTCTCACAAATTTGTCTTTTAGTGAGTGCTCATGATTCATACAATACGTTACATTTCAGATTTAGATTTTAAGAGCACTTTATAAAAAGGGACCAGCTTGGTAACGTATGAACTTTTCCCAAGCCTGGGCCTCTGCTGCTATTGATCCGTTTGAGATCTCAGACCTTCACTTTATCCTTCCTTTTTCTATCTCACTTTTTTATGCTTTAGCCTCTTCTTTCCTTGCTGCCTCACTTCTGTTTTGACTTTTAGATATATCTTGCTTGCAGTAGTCACCCTGTTATGAACATAGCAGATTTTAGACCATCTAGCATTTAACAAAGTAACACAAACTACACTAATACATGCATTCTATAAAATGAACTATAAACAATATTAATGCATGAAAAGAAAAATGATAAGGCAAAGAAAATCCTGCAAGTTGGGTCTAGAAAACCTCTAAGCCTGTTGTCCCACTAAAACCACAATCCCGATAGAACATAATCTTTATCTAAAAATGAGCCGCATCTGAACTAACTCGAAACCTTGTGAACAAAGCATGAGCTAAGAAAATGCAACCGACACTCCTCAAAACACCAAACCCCCAAACTGTGCTCTTCATCTCTGAAAACCTTGACTCGAACAGCACCCATGGGAAAATTCTGCCATCCCATAAAATAGAGTAACAACACAACAAAAATGGCGGGAAAACCCTACCGATAGTTGGAAGCAAAAATGATAAGCATTGAGTAGATAATCCACTTCGGCGGGTGGAAGTACTATAGCATTGGATGATCAGTTCACTGAGGAGCCACAACAGTGGAAGACCATAAGACTACGGGTTCCGCGACGAGAATAATGTTGGTGATCGGAGGCATTGAGCACTATGCATTGGATGATTAGTCCTCAACCTTTCTGCAATGTTGGCACTCCCAAATGCTAAAATCCCCCGATAGTTAAGCATCGAAGATCGGAACCACTAAAGCATCAGCCAAATATTTCCTTGCACGGCCGCAATGGCGGGAGACAAACTGACTAAAAGTTCCGCAGTCAACATAAAACATCGGTGGTCGAAAGCTTCGGGGACTATGTATTGGTGACCAAAGGCTCAATGTTGTTGCCGTATCAGCAATGCAAAGGACTAGTTCCCTGATCAATAGTCAAAAACCATTCCGATTATGAAAATAAAGCATCACAAAGTAAAAAGTTGGTCAATAAAATGAAGGCATCGACGAAAAAATAGTACTTACCCTTAGGACTTTTATTAATTAGCTTCCACAATGGCAACTACATAGAGAACTATGGCCCAGATTCATTGTTCAACTGAACTCCGAAAAACCAAATCAAAAAAAGTTAAGTTCCAAAAAAACTTTTGGTTGGCCAGCGATAGAAAAAATTTGTTTCACCTCTGAAATAGTGGCAGCAAAGAGAACTAAAGTTTCAATTCAAACATAAATATACTTTCGAGAGCAATGAAGGAAATCATTCAGATCAAAGGACATCATTTTCAAATCAACTTTAAACTCCACAGTCCAAAGGATTGGCAAACAATAGCAGTTTTCTAAAAAGCTTGAAAACAGTTGACCTCACTTCAAATTCAAACAATCCCAATTTGTAGTAGAACAAAAACTGAGTTCAGCAATGCAAACAATCCCAGGCAAAATGAAATTAAAAGGAGGGTCCAAAATTTAAAAAATTTGGGAAATAGTTGCAGCTGCAACATGCCTCTTGAAATTATTCCTCATTCCGAGTATGATATCACATGTACAATTACTGGAGTACATCTTACGAATCTGGAATCCAGAACAACAACATTTTGAGGTGGGGCCCCACATTCTCACTGTGGAGGTGGAGGACATTTAATTTTTGAACGGACTATCCAGGCATGGAGTTCCTTTCTCTTTGACTGGATCCCAAGGGGGAGACATTACCACACATGAAATTATTGTCCATCATGGCTATCCAGGGACCAAGATGTCAGGTAAGAAGATCCAGATAAAGGATGTGATGGACTTACCCCTTTGGACTATTTTATTCACTATGGAGAGGGTTGCTGGGAGCCAAGGGGATCATCAAGCATCTTGGGCACATATGCTATATTCCCTCGAGGCCATCGCACCCACAGTGTTTAACTGGGATGAATCATTGTTTGCTGTGTTCAAGGATCACCTGACAAAGCGTCAGCAAGGAGAGCTCAAATAGTTTGAGTATGGGACTATCTTGGCATGTTTCTTCTTCTTCGAGAGTGCCTCTCCTAAGACCACATGTGGTTTTTACTGAGATTAGAGCTTGATATCCCCGCATGTTGCGGTGGGTCGAGATCATGGCCCGTAATGTAGGTGGAAGAGCCAAGGTCAAATACGGGGCTCCCTTCTTCAATTGGTTAAACAACCAGATCCTCATGATTGAGGACTATGCTTATGCTGGGACCAAATTTCGAGGGGGTCTAGATATACCACTACTATCTGGTGCTTATTGGGGTGAAATTCATAAGAAAATGCTCAAGATATTGATTATTTTTGTATTTTCAAGATTTATGATTTTTATAGATGATAACAAGACCTAATGTTTTCATGCAGATGTTGGAGATGCGCATCTTGGGGTTTCATCCCTAATGGATAGGTGAGAGAGGGCTTGCTTTGTACATAGAGGTGATGATGGTCTAACCGAGCTGAAGGAGAACCTTGGTCGGTTGACTTTGGACATCCCATATGCCGCAATAGATGACCTCCCTAGGAGGTGTCAAAGACATGCGGCGGGAGTGTCAGGACATTTCATTCGCTTTCTACTTAGAGTACCAAGGGCCATTATGTGCTACCATGAGCACCATTAGGTGGTATGCATGATGTATCACTGAAATCTAGCTAGCTTCAAGATTTTTGTATCGTTTTGTATACCTAAAAGACAGAGTGCTTCAAATGGGGTCTCATGCCCATATTTTTGTAAAAACACTTTATATATATATATATATATATATATTTACAAACTCATTTCTAATGTTTATATGTGTAAAACCCTGGTTTGACCCCATTTGCATTAAATGTATATGATGTATATATTGTAATTAATCATGGTGTGGAGCTATAGGAAAAAAAACCACCATTGATTTAACGTTATATGTTCGGTGATTAAAAATCGATGCCGATGGTATTTTGTGCTAGCCAGGAACGTTATAATTTGGACATCATGTAAATAGGCATTTTAATTAAAAATACCCACAACCAGCTATGTCAATGCAACAATAATGAGAAGGGGCATGATTTCATAAGGATAACGGGGCGAGTGGGGGGGAACATTCAAAACCTTTGGGCCAATGGGGAAAATCCAAATGTTAGAGTGAAAACCCATCAAACTGTCAACTACCTTTCTTGTCTCATTCACCCAATCATTTATTACTACCAGAAATTGGTTAGGTTGGTTATTGCATGGGATGGGTACGGTATGACAACCCAAACTCGAATTGGAGAAGCCATTAGTTGTTGGGAAATGCATTTTGACTCCGTGGGCAAGAAAAAACCCAAAAACGTAGGCCATTCTACCATGCTTCCATGTTTTCATGTTTCCCTCACCATTTTCCCTTCACGTGAGCTCTCTCAGGCATCCAAAAATTGTTGTGGGTGAAATAGTTCACGTTTTTTGTTGTTACCTCACTTTGCTCAGGTTGAGAAATTGTCTTTGGTGACTTCCAGTGGATGAGTTTCCTTCCCCACATTTTGATATGTTTTTCTCCATTGTTTTCAAGCTGGAAATTGTTTTTCTGGAAATTCCTAGTGAGTGGGAGAGGAGACCCAAAATTTTGGGTGTTACTGAGCCAATTTTGGCCACGTTAGGGCCAAAACGTCTCTGGAAATCAAATTGCTGCTAAAGGGCCATTTTTACCCATTATGGAAATTCGTTTTGTTGCCGGACCTATTTTTCCTCCAACCCAGAAATCGTATTGTGTTGTGGGTGCATATTTTGGCATTGGCCTAAATTAAATTGGGAGTGGAAATGGGGTCTGAGCTTGCTTGAAAAACCTAGTTTGTGCAGGATCCTCACAGACATAGCTAGAGGGTTGGATTTCTTCTCTACACCCCCTGAATAGCACTGAAAGGGAAGTCATGGAATGAGGGACCATGCGACAGAGAAGGGGATGCTTCCTTGTGTTGGGTGTGTGTGGATGTCTTAGAAGTTAGGCTAGTTCTAGTGCAGGTGTCCATAGCTATTGTATTGAGCTCACTAGATTAGCAGCCAACCTTTCTAGCTCCCTGTTATCCTGATAAACCCAATTGTGTTGGCTTGGCTGAGTTGTGTATCCTTGGCTACATGTGAGCCTTCTAGTTTCCCCTTATTCCTTATGGAATCATGTCCAGCTTGAGGGTGGCGGTGTTGCTGAGATATTGATGAGCACACTAACCTATGGTTGGGTGGAACATTGCAACGACATAGTTGGTTGTGGGACAAGCTTCTGTTAAACATAAGTATAGTTGGTTGTGGGACAAGCTTCTGTTAAACATAAGTATCTCTTGTCCATTATGTCTTTGCAATTGTATTTATTGCTTAATTGAGATGATGAACATGCTGAATGTATTGGATGATTGTGTTTCTTCTGCTGTTTGATAGTAATTTATGCATCTGTGTATGTTTATTTCCAATGCATTTTATATTGTGTTCATGGGTCTTAGTTTTCCCAGCTTTATAGCGGTTAGTTGCATCCTCTTCCCTGGTTAGAGGGGTGGGGACGTGACAATATGTGTTTCAAATGGACAAATTATATTTACATGAGTTTTATGTGTCTTATATAGTTTATTTTACTTTTCAATGGACCATGTTTTATTTTTAAAAGTTATGAATGGGTGATATACCAGTCTAAAATGTAGTTTTCTATTGAGTTAACAATCATATTATCAGACCTATGGATATTCCTGTAAGTGATGAAATCAAATGACCTCTCTAACAGATGCACTCTTCTAAATAGATGAATAAGTGTGGGGTTCCTAATGCTATAAACGTGGTTTAAGTGACAAACAACTAGCTCAGAGTCCAAAAATACTACCAAGTCATGAATGTCCTGAGCTGTAGCCTCGATGACTAAACCTATCATTGCCTGATACTTGGTGATGTTGTTTGTAGCCAGACCAATACAAACCACTCCTGAACTGACTAAGTCATGAGATGGGGAATACAAAACCCAAGCAGCTGAAGCGAGGTTCAAGGTATGACGGAAAGCACCATCAACAAAACCATAAAAATCCATCCGATATGCATAACCAAAACATGGTATAAACAATATGGACAAAAAACTCAAAACCATATTGAAAATACCAAAACACACTAAAAATTCAGATAATATACACATATACAAGGTACCATATAGAAATGACTTAAACATAGTACCTCTTTAGGTACAACCCATTGTGAGGTTTCCCGAAGGGTATCCCGTCGTAGTCTACGAGCTCATAAGCCTTTTTCTCTAAGGCCTTACTAACGAAAAAGGGATCGTACCACATAGATTCAAAATTCCCTTCCCTAGTTTATCATGTCTCTGATCATAAGTCAAGACTACGTCACCTTCATTGAAAAAATGAAGCTGAACAAACTTATCAGACTGTGCCTTGATGCTTTTTTTGTGTTCCTCATTAGCCAAGGTAACATCTCTTCTACTTTCATCAAGGTTGATCAAGTGCAAAAATATCTCTTTCTCGCCGGAAGTGTTCAGGAGAAGTTCTACTGCAAGTTTAAGCGACATGATTTGACACTCGATACGGAGGACAACTTCTAGTCCATAGACCAACTGAAAGGGTATGAAACCAGTTGTTTTTTTCACTGAAGTCCTATAAGCCCAAAGTGCAGAGAAGAGAGTCATGTTCCATTTGGATTTGTGATCTCCAACCATCCTACGCAGCATAGTTTTCAAAACCTTGTTAATGGCCTCTACCTGACCATTATCCCGTGGATAATATAGAGTTGAGTTTTCATTGCAAAAACCCAGCTTAGGGCTTAACTCATTCATCATATGATTTTAGAAATGAGATCCGTGGTCAATGACTACGGCTTGCACGACTCCAAACCAAGATATCACATGGTTAAATAAAAAGAGGGCGACAGTCTTACCATCCTATGCATATGTAGGAATTTCCTCATCCCATTTTCTATAGTAATTGCTGACTACGATGATGTAACCATGCCCCTTGGATAAGGTAGGATTACAATGCATGAAATCAATAGCCCACTTCCAAAAAGGGCCAACAACAATGATGGGGTGTAAAGGAGTAGGGTGGGTGCACTTTTTAGGATAAAAGTGTTGATAGGGTAAGCATTTCTTGACTACTTCATGACAATATTTAAAGATCGAAGGCCAGAAATATTCAGCGAGAAGGATTTTCTGGGTTGTAGCCATCCCAGTAAGATGACCGCCACATGCTCCAGGGTGGCAGTCATTTAGAACTTGTTTAGCTTCTTCATGTGTAAGGAACCATCTAAGGATAGAGTCAATACCACGCCGATATAATGTATCATTTAAAATGAGATAGTACTTTGCATGGTGACAGATAAGATGATGATCATCAAGGGATATGTCGGGTCGAAATCTCTGAGTCTGGAGATAGATGATCAAATATCCTTACCATGGATGAGTTGTGCTTATCAAAAACAAAAATTCATCAGGAAATGAATCATTGGGCTTAGCTTCCATCAAAGTATAGGGAAGGTCACACATCAACTCTGCGAAAACCAAGCATTTCTTCAAAGTAGCCTTGGAAAACTCCAGATCAAATTCCTGTAATATAACAATCCAATGGGAATACTTTACCCTTAGTACCTGATGAGTCAGAATGTAGTACAAGGGTTTTGATCCGCGGGTACAGTTGTGGTATGAAGTAGAATGTCATAACAATTTTTTTGTACAGAAATGACCATAGCCAGAGATAACTTCTCCACGCGCGAGTAATGGGTTTCAGAGTCAATGAGACTCTTACTTAGGTAATATATCACGTGTTATTGGTCATTGGGATCTTTATGCACTAGAACCATTCCAATGGTGGTAGTGGAGGAAGCAACATATAACAAAAAGTATTTTGAATAATTTGGGGGGTGCAACACCGGTGCATGGGTCAGAGCGTGTTTCGGATTATCAAAATCTTGTCGGGCTTGGTCATCCCAGAAGAATGGAGTGTCCTTCTTCAAGAGACACATATAACCATGCATTTTTTATGAGAATTTACATATGAAATGACGAAGAAAGTTTTCCTTCCCCTGCAAACTTTGGAGATCAGTGATATTTGTCGAGGTGGGTAAGGACAAAATAGAATCAATTTTCAAAGGATCTATCTGGATGCCATCTTTGGAAAACACAAATCTAAGAAGACATCCAGTCTCAACACAAAAGACACATTTGTGTGGATTAAGCCAGATATTAAAATGACGACATCTAAGGAAAATGTCCTTGAGATGCCCTAGATGGTCCTCTCATTGCTATGAATGAGCACGAAGATCATCAACGTACTGCTCCACGATGTGCTTGATATCGCGAAAAGCATAGGACATGGTGCACTAGAATGTAGCTTTGGCATTTTTAAGACCAAAAGGTAACTTTCAATATGCAAAGGTTCCCCATGAGAAAATGAATGTCATTTTATGCTGATCAATGGGCATAATATCTATCTAATTGTAGCTGAAAAAGCTATCCATAAAACAAAAATATGAGACTCCCAGCACAATTATCGATGTGCAGAGTAGGTAAATTGTCTTTGGGACAAGCCTTGTTTAATTCTCAAAAATCGATACAAACCCTAATAGTTCCCTTCTTCTTATCCATAGGGACAATATTAGACACCCATTCCGTCAGGGGTACAGGATAAATAAACCCTGCCTTCAAAAGTTTCTCCACTTCGACTTTAATAGTCGCAGCCTTCCTAGGATGGAATTGATGCAATTTTTTTTGAATAGGTTTTACTATGGGATAGGTTTTAATTTCATGTACAATGATAGACAGATCAATCCCAGGCATTTTGTCATACGTCTAGGCAAAAATATCATGAAATTATTTGAATAACACTCTATAACTTTCAGCTTATTCTGTTGAGCAGTTCTGGCCTACATGAACATGCTCAACAGTTCTGGGCTTGACTGATATGTCAATTGGGGTTTTCTTAGTCATGTTGCAAATATTTCCCTTGGAATCTTTGTCTTGCAACAATATAGGCATTTGCGGATCGCTAAAAATATCAGTACTAATAAGAGATACAAGGTCAAAGCCTACCGAACTAGCTTTGGGAAGAAAAGAATATCGATGATGATGATATTCCCATACAGTTTCATATGCACTCATGATCTCCATGATGGACTCGCATGATGGAAAAGTCTATGTGAGATAGTCTAGAGTGGGGAGAGAGGGTTCTAGCCAATAGGGAAGGTGGTAAGGATTTGAAGCCACCAGATGAAGATCATCAGAATGGACATCAAAAACAGATTGAACAACATCATAAAGTGCTTCATAAGGGCCAAGAGAGGATGAATCAACAACTTCTTTTCCTTTAGGACTATAGACAATCATGGAAATCATGTTCATGGTCACCACTTCCATACTAGGAGGTGATGGAAACATGCCCATAAGGGTGGAATCCTTCAACATACCTACCCCAATCGACTGATAAGGAGGAGGGGACTGACCTAACATAGGCATGCTATTTGTAGTGGGGTTAGTAACATCCAGTGAACAAAATTCAAGTTGATCAATGGTCATGATCTTCCGCAAATGAGGAAATTGGATAGTTTGAAATACTGTCGAAGTGATAATAGTCATAGCATAAACCCAGTTTCTCCCCAATAGAAGATTGTAATCCAATGGGGCATCGACCACCTCCACCTGAATGGAAACATTCTTGGCCCCAAGCTCAACTAAAAGGGATGGTAATAGACCATGAGGTTGGAAACCTCATCCAGAAAAATATTTTAAGGTCATAGGTGACTTCGTAAGTTCAAGAGAACCAATGGCCCTCCAGCAGGATACCAACAAAACTGAGGTTGAAGCTCCCTCATCTAAAATAGTCCTATGGACCTTTCTCCCAACTACTATGGTCATGATATGGAACAGGATTTGGTGGGGTAATATGGATTTGTAGTTCCCCACATTGAAATGAATCAAATTAGTGTTATTAGGGTCTAAGGATCCTAAAATAGTCAACAAGTTCTTGCACTGTGTGGGACAACTTTTGAGCACCTCCAGGGTAGACATCACACAGGATACTTGAGCCAAATATTCAATGACTTTGTAGAACTGTGCATCTTATGCATTGGGATTAAAAATATCCTTCCTAAGGGTATTCTTAGGTGGGCACAAAATCAAGTCGTGATTAGGTTTCTCGATGGTAAGAGGGCCACTAGACGAAGACAGAGAATAACTAAAGGGAGGAATTTTCTAGGGAGAAGGATTTTCATCCTTCTTTTCTGTAGGTTTGTTGTATGTCTGATCATGAGTAGTCAAACTAATGGTTCCTGAGGACATGATTCTAATTTCTTCTGTAGAATTAGAGGTCCCTTGATTAGACATATGATTTATCAATTGTTGCTGAGATGGGAAGGGATCGGTAAGAATCGCTAGTGTAGGGTTACTCTTTAAAAATTTACTAATCTCCTCATGACGAGGGCACTCTTTCTTGAAGTGATCACCACCACACAACAAGCAGGGGTACTTGGCCTTTCTCTTTCCTTTATTATCATTCTCTATGGCCATAGCCTTGGGATTCTCTTGCTGGTTTCTAGGTTTTTTATTTTTCCCTTTTCCTTTATTCTTGTTTTCGAGTGTCTGCATACTTTGGATAGCATTCACCTTAGAGGAAACCGTAGGAGTAGAAGGAGTAGAATTAGAAGTACTATATTTCTTAGTAGGCTTAGCTGTTGATGAGGATTGGATTGAACTGACAACCCCGTCAACATGAGTTTCTGCGGGTTGCTTGGTAGGGTCCGTACTAGGATGAGGAGATTGATGGATTAGGTCATACAAAGTTTTGGATTGGGAATATACCAAGTCCAGATACTGAGTGTGACTGATGGTCTTCTCTTTAGTGATAGCACCACCCATAGCCACATATCCAAGCAATTGGAGGCAATAAAGATTTAGTGATCCAATCAGCTAATAGTTAGTCCGAGATGGGAGATTTAATGAGTCGTCTCTACCTCCTCCACTCATGAATATGGTATGGTATATGTGTTGAATTATTTTGATGGAGCAAGGTTAAAAGATCCGTACCCGTTTCATAACGAATGGGTAGTTGAAAGTGTGTGAGAAAAATGGTTTCCAATGAGCTAAAGTACACAGACAAATGTTGTGGAATTTCAATGTACCACTTTGTGGCCATACCGCTCAAAGTTCACTGAAAGAGTCTCAAAAAAATAGAGTCATCCATTAAGGAGTTGGAAGAACACCACATATGGAACATCATGACATGATTTTTGGGATCATCTTCCTACTTCCCATCAACCTTCAGAATGTATGATGGTAACTTGACTGGAATAGCAGGACATGAAGGGTTATGCTTAATGGGATCATTAATCAACTTGGAAAGATCTGGCAAGTCCAAAGTTGCCAAGAACGAAATTTGTGGATTAGGTTCGACATGGGAGCTCAAATCCGTAGTAGTGTTGTCTAATGCACAACCATTCGAAAAGGGCCTTCCAATATACAACTGAGTACGTGAAGTAACTTTTGATATACCTCAAGGGTACATGAAAGGCCGTTCGATATACCAGTGGTACGTGGAAGAATCTCATGATCTCTGGGATGCAGTGCAAGAAATAAACGACAGCTCCTACGCTTAATGACGCCAGAACACGTCTCCTATCATATCACTCAAATTACTCAGATTTTTAACCTATAGCTACCGTTAATTTTAAGTTGAATGGTTAAGTGAATACACGGAGTGTAAATAGACAAGTAAAACCATGCAATTATGATATGAAAATTTTTTCACTTTAACATTCAAAGTATGCCCTACTTACAGGAAGGAGAGAGTGTTTTCTTTTTCAATTTTGTCTCAAAAACCAAAATTTTCCCAAACAGTCTCACTAAACAAATCTTTCTAAGAATACAAACAAGCAACACAATTCTAATCTGATCTTTGAAAGAAGGCAATGAAGCGAGATCTCTTCTCCTAAAAAGAAAGACAATAATACTAAAAGGCACACTAAGTACTTTTTCAATTTTCTTCAAAAAGTGGAAAGATCTAACTTAAAACTATGATATTATTTTTTCTTTTGACAAGACAAGGGTGTATAAAAAGAAAGAAGAATATGGATATCTGGAAGCTTATGAGGCTAGTCAGGGTTCCAATAATTTGTATTTAAGAAAAATTGTAATAAAATCTCAACAAAAAATTTCTTTTAAAAGAAAAAATAAGTATTTTGTAAACTAACGAAGAATAAAAAAGAAAAAAGAAAAAAGCAAGTCTTCATTTTTAGTTTATCATATTAGTAAAAAGAGATCTAACTGAACTAACTTCCAAGCACTCCTTTCAAAAATGAACACCAAGCATACAAGCAATCAAACTGATGGGTGTAACCAATATTTTTGAATCAGAACAAAGTAAGAATTTACCACATACAAACTTTGAATCTAAAAATTCAGATCTCTAAATGAAGCCAGAAAACTCACAAAACAGAAAGGAAAAATAAAAAAAAGATTTGAAATGACAAGCATGTAGAAGGAATGCCTGGCACCGCTTGAGGAGAGTTGGTGACAAAGTGATTCTGGCTTGGCACTGCTTCTCATCCACTATGACAAAGCGGTGAAACTGCTTAATGATTACTATGCACGGGAGGTGGCATCGCTTATTTCCTACAGTGCATGTGTGGTGTTGTTGTAGATGTAAAAATAAAACAATGGCGAAAAAGAGAAAGTCAGTTACTGTAATTATGGCATCAAATCATGAATTTGACAGGAATATGAAGTACAAAAAGTAAGGATGACTCAAATATAAGAAGTGTTAGCCGAAATATTTCACCTCCTACAGACAGCAAGGTGTTCCGCTGGTCTGAATGGTTCAGATCCAAAACAAATAGATCACAGAGGCTAATAACTCTCCCTAGATGTTGTAGATATCTAGAATACAAGGCTTTGACAGTTCACTTGTGTACCTGCAAAAGAGTTCAACATGAAACGAATCAAAGAAACCAGAATACGATCTACTAATCTATGCTAGTGACTAAGGAATCTAGCAATATATATCTAAAATCAAACATCAACAATATATATGGGATAGAAAATCAACTTGCATTAGAAATATGAAGAAGTTTACAACCAAGCCTTAGTGTTGACATGCATCTCCATGAAACCAGCTCTTCATCCCCAAAAGCTCCTACTCTAGCTCTCTATGCTCTCTCCAAATGATCTTCGGCCAAGAATCAATCCAACAACATAGCAATACCTTCAATGTTCTCCCCTCAACCATGGCTATGAGGTCATATTTATAGGGCTTTAATGGATAGAGATGGTTGAGAAATTAGTGGGTGAGGTGGCCTCTAAGATCCTAGGATGAGGGATCTCGAGCTCAACCAACCCACAACAGTAGGGATAAGGCAGTACACAAGGATTATAATATAGAAGCTTCAAGAAACTTCTATTTTTCCCTTTTTACCCAAGGTACCACGCTTCTCCTCCTATGACAGAGCGGTTCTGGTAATAACCACCTATGGACCAAGGGTGACAGGTGGTGGCACCGCTTGTGGACAACAGATGAAAAGCGATGCGAGCAAGGGTACCGCTCCTAGATAAAGGGGCATGAGTGGTGCTAGGAATTGGTATGACAGACTGATAAAAAACCATTTAGTTTTCACTCCAGAAGTTGGGATTCAAGGCCAGCAGGTATGTTAAAGGTCTTATCACATGATGGTGATAGGATTTTGGTATAACAAGAATATCTGGTTATACCAAACCAAGATCTTTCTAGACACGCTAGTATATCTGCTCAATGAAAAATTAGAGCTTGTATTTAGGACACAAGTTTGAATACCAAGAAATATTAGATGTGCTGAAAGCTCTTCCCCATCGAAGTCACCAAATTTGTTGCTAGTAAAAATGCACCTCTTGCGGACAAGAGTTATTCCTCTAGTATGAATGGTTCAGATCTAGAACAAATGGGTTACAACAGAGATGGAATAATTTCCCTAGAAGTTGCAAAGATCTGGAACAAGTCCTTTGATAGAGTGATGTAGTTGTTTCCTATGGTGATGGATCTCCATGGATGTACCTGCACAATCACATCAAACAAGCAAACAAGATCAAAGGCACCAAAATATAATATAGAATTCTATGTCAGTGACTAAGGAATCCATGAGTAAAATGCATGATTACAACATAACATATTTTATGGGAAAGGAACCAACTTTGCATTAAATATGAAGAAGAAAGCTTACAACCTTCGCCTTAGTGTTGTGATTCTCCTTCACATGCCAATTCCTTGTCCTCAAAATATCCAACTTGCTCCTTCTATGCTCACCCTAGATTTGGCCAAAACCTCAGTGTGGCAGCATAACTTTTCTCTCTCTCAACCATGGGGTATGAGCCAGGTTTTATAGGCCTTGGGAGGATAGGGATGGTTGAGTAAATAGTGGGTGAGGTGTAAGGGAGATCCAAAAAGGATGGATCTCGAGTCCAAGTGGTTGTCAGGAATAGGGATGAGGGTGGCACAAAGTATTCATTCGAGAAGCTTCATGGAATCTTCTCTTTTTCACTTTTTACCTCGGGCACCGCTTTTCTTCCACTATGACAAAGCGGTGGTAGGGTAGAACCTCTCCTTGAACAAGAGGAATAAGCGGTGGCACCGCTTACTGTCAAGAGGTAGTAGGTGTTATTGAAGATGGTAACACCTCTTTCCTTAAGGGAAAAGGTGGTGCTGGACTTTTATATCTAAAACTGAAGTCTAGGCCAGTATTTCACTTCACAATTTGGGATTTCAGGGAAATTACTGATGTTTAGGGACTCAACACATGATGTTAACGATATTTATTTCTAACACTTAGCTCTGAAGCTAATGCATAAACTACTTATTCATTTGCAGGTTGTAACAGAGGAGAGCTCATCTTGTTTGGTCATACCCAAAAGTCCTAGGTAAGGTTTAACAAATCCTAACTAAGATGAGGGAAGAAATACAGCTATCCCTAAGCTTTAAAAAAAATAATTCGGATATGCATTGCTATATACCATAAACAAGCATAAATATTATATGAATGCATCAAAGGTGATCTTCGATGGTTTTTGAACTATGGAGTTTGGGTTTGAAACATTAAACACTAGGTGGAATTAATGAGAGGCATGTGAAGGCTCTCGGCCTCCGGATGGCAAGATCTTTTGTCTTTTCGTAAAACCTAGGGGTTTAATGTTCCTCATAATTTGTTACTACCCTCGTCAATGTGAGGCTGTGCCTCTACACTGTGAATTTGAAAGGTGAAAGAGCCAAGGCTCTTAGCCTTCCTTGGCCTGCGACATTCCCAAACTTTTCCATTTGCACCAGTAGTTCTATCTGGTTGGCTCTAAGCCTGTAACATTGGTTTCTTTGGCGTTTGTTATGTGGACTTGTTTGGAAGGCCATCATCACCCGTTGACTTTGCAAAGGTAAGACTTCTCTATTTTTCGTTATGGTTTTTCTCTGTTTCTAGAATATAATTTTTAATTTTTAAATTTAACCCCACATTGTTTTCTTGTAGGATGTTCCTATTGGGGTTGCTGCATTGAAAATGGAATCAATCTCCTCGGTGATGGGAACATGGTCTGGTAAGAAATGATAGCCCACATTCCTTGCTCTTTGTGGCTTTGTTGGTTGTTTCTCTGTGGCTGGGCCAACATTCTCATGGGTTGGTGTCGTTTATTCATTTCCTTTCATTTAAAAGAGTAAACCCTCTAGTGGTTCGGCCCTATGGAAATTTTCAATTGTTTTTATAAAAAATCCCTCATATCGTGGAGTATGTAATGTATTGTTTAGTTCTGCTATGGATTATAAATTGATCTTTTACAGAGTTCTTATCTTGCAATTTTTTGAGCATTAAGTGCAGTCATTTGAATATCACTTTGAACTTGCAAATGTTTTGATTTTCTATTATAAAATTCCTGTGAGGGATTTTACTGTATATTTGTAAATTTAAGGCCATGAGGCCACAATGTTTCCAAAACTGTACTCTAGTTATTTTGTGCTAGGATTTGAATACATTGCTGACATTGTGGTTTTATTATTCTAAGTTTTATTTAAAAAAATAAATTAGGGTCATGAGGCCATAGTTTGGCCAATATTGTTCATTATGGTGTTGTTTCTGTTGAGAGATTTGTTGGATAACATTTCCTTAAACCATAAGGCTGCTATATTGATTGTAAAATTACCTTTTCTTATGTTCTACTCTTACTGATTTGAATTAGCATCATTTTTGTTTCAATAGACTTTTATAGTTGGAACTAGAACTACTTACAACTTGCAACAAAGGATTTGCAGCTGGTCAATGGCATTCTTGATTTAATGTTATGGTTCCCTTTGGGCTATTTACTGTATTTTTAGTTTGAATATTTAGGGCAGTGATGCCACTGTGTTCTTAAACCGTTATTGTAGATCTATCAATGGGGTTAAACTTTGACTGTTATATATATATATTGGTTTGAGCCATAAGGATTCTACATATATTTCTCTAATAGTGTAATTGCATAATGTTAATAAGTTTAATTGTTTTTTTATAGTTTAGATTTGATGTTTAAAACCCTAGTTGTAGAACAAAGGCCTGTCAGCTATCGAAAGTTTATAGGGTTTGAACCCTCGACTTGTTCGCTTTTTAAATTGTTTGTTTAATAATTCTATTCTATTATTCTTATACTATAATGAGGATTTCATGAAGGAGAAATATATTCAGGTTAATGGCCTTTACAATTTTTATAATGGTAACTTTGAAATAATTAATAACATTTATTTAATACCATAATATTTTACTGTAGATATACAGATAGTATTTGGTAAAAAGACTTTGTAGAGTTAAATCTATTTCGGTGTGAGTTTTTGGAATAATTCTTTAAGACCTAACTTGAATTCTGTGAATACCTAAGCCTTTTGCTTGCAATGGAAGTTTTCTTTAAATTATAATAGGCCTTTAATAAAGGCTAATACTAGTAGGGACTCTCAATTGTAACTCTATCACTAAATCTCATTGTTAGATAGAGAACTTGTAATTTTATTCATTAGAATATTGTTTTATCCTAAATAAGCCTATTTGCTAATAATATATGATAAGAGTGATTCGGTGAGGGTTTTGAACTCTAATTAGAAAACTTAATAATTTAATTTGTTTTTGAGATCTACCTTAAAGTAAGACTCACTAGATGAATCAAACTCATTTTTACTTAATAATGACTATAAGAATCTATGAATGTAAAAGAAATTAAGCTTACCGAAAGTCAGTGTAATAAGTGTTACTTTTTCAACATTAAGCTAGCATTATTAGGATCTTTAACTGAGAGAACAACAAGTACAACAATCAAACACAAGAGACAATGAACACAATGCTTTTCTCAGGGAAACCATAAAGGATAAAACCCCACAACTTCCTTAGAGATAGAATCAGTACCAAAACAGTAAAAGCCCCAAAACAATAAGTGATCTCCCAATAGCAGTAATCTTCTTCTTGTCTAGCCCCAGTGTCTTCTCCTTCCTCAACTATGCACTACACTTGAGTGTGTATGACTTGTGTGATAAATAGAGACTCCAGTTCTCTATTTATACTAATCCCAACATGACTAAAACCCTACTAGGGCTGACCTCTACTAGGAGAGTCTAATAACCCTAGTGCCCCGGAACTGTGGGGAATTTAACCCTTAGACAATTGGAGGGTTACCCACTATGACTTGACATGACTTCTTTACACAATTGATCCTCCCGATCGAAACATCGGGGCATGGCAATATGACTCAAATACATTATAGATACATCCCGGAATAAACATCGAGTTAAAATACATAAGATACCTAGGTGAATACATTCCAAAGTTACAAATACATCAACACTCCCTCTTAACTTGGAAGGTATTCTTTTGACACAATTTTCAGCACTGGTCTTCTTCTTTGCATCAACTAGATCATCTCGTTATCTGCATCTCAAGTCTTCTGAGTCTTCAAGTCATCTTCATCTTCATGTCATTGTCAATCTTCGAATCTAGATCATCTCTCGATCTGGATCATCATGGGACATCATCACTGGATCTGGATCATCACTAGATCTGGATCATCACTGGTCATCATCACTGGATCTGGATCATCACTGGATCTGGATCATCATGAGGAATCATCACTGGATCTGGATCATCATGAGGCATCATCACTGGATCTGGATCATCACTGGCTGTCATCACTAGATCTCGATCATCACTGGCTGTCATCATTGGATCTCGATCATCACTCGATCTGGATCATCCCTGGTGCTATCTCATGATTCTTCTCATCACAGGAATTTCTACAGAGCCAGCCCTTTTTCATGCTGGTTGTAGGCCTAGCCTCCATGTAGGTCTTTCTTCAATGCTTATATCTAACACTAAGTCAGAATGGCCCGCCCAACACTTACATCTGATCTACTCGTCAGAAAGGCACACCCAACACTCACATCTGATCATGTAGGAACCAATCCTATAATCATATCAGAAAGGCCTAGCACTCACATTCACTAGCATGATAGGAACTCAACCTACTATCATCTGTGAAATGGCTGAGCTCTTACAACCACCAGCATGATAGGAACCCAAACTACTATCATCTGTGGAAAGGCGCAGCACTCACATCCACCAGCATGGTACAAACTCAAACTACTACCATCTGTGGAAAGGATCAACACTTACAATCACCAACATGGTAGGAACTCAAACTACTACCATCTGTGAAAAGGCAGAACACTTATAGTCACCAGCATGATAGGAACCCAAACTACTATCATCTATGAAATGGCTCAACACTTATATCTGAGTACGTGGGAACACATCCCTCAGTCACATCAGGAAGGCTCTCAGTCCTAGACTTAGGATCCCTGGTACCTCACCAGGTAGCTCCATTTAGAGAATGGCAGTAGCCCTTATATCTGACACTAAGTCAGAATGGCTTAGCACTTATATATGACATGGGAGGAACCTAATCCTTTAGCCATGACATAATGGATTCAACCCTTACATCTGATCAAGTGGGAACACATCCCTCTATCACATTAGAATGGTCATGCACTCATATTTGATCATGTGAGAATAAATCTCACGATCATATCAGAACAACCCTCAGTCATAAACTGAGTTTTCCTGGTACCTCACCAGGCAGCTCCATTCCAAGAATGGCAATAGCCCTTATATCTAATCATGTAGGAACCAATCTTGCAGTCATATCATAATGGCTTAGCATTCACATTTGACAAGGAAGGAACCAATCCTCTCACCATCACAGAATGGCTCAGCCCTTACATCTGACCTGCTCGTCAGAATGGCCATGGATCTCAATACTCATATCTATCATGGAAGGAACCAATCCTCTCACCATGACAGATGGCTCAGCCCTTACATCTGATCATGGAAGGAACCAATCCTCTCACCATGTCAGAATGGCTATGGGACTCATCACTTTCCCTTGGAGGAAACCTTGATCTGGAGAACACCAAGCTTCTCCCTGAAGTACTAGAACTTCACTCTAGCCAATGGCTTCATCAATACATCAGCTATCTGTTCCTCCGTCACAACATATTGGAGCTTCACTGCTCCCCTCTGCACCATATCCCTGATATAGTGATACTTGATCTCGATGTGCTTCGACTTGTCATGGAACACTGGATTCTGTGACAACTTCACGCAACTCTGGTTGTCACAATGTATACAAGTAGCATCCAACTAGAGATCAAATACATCAGATAGTAGCTTCCATAGCCATACTGCCTCACAACTAGCTGAACAAGTTGTGACATACTCTACTTCAGCTGTACTTAGGGCCACATAGGATTGCTTCCTGCTAAACCAAGATATCACACCTGAGCCCATACTGAAGCAACACCCTGAAGTGCTCTTCCTATCAATGGCACTACCTGCCCAATCTGAATCAACATAACCCTCCAGGTTAATCTTTTGATTCACATCGTACTTGATCCCATAATCAACTGTACCCTTCAGGTACCTTAGAATATTCTTTGCATCAATCAAGTGAACATTTCTCAAATCTATCAAGAACTGGCTCAAGGTGTTCACATCAAAGTAAATGTCTGGTCTCGTGTTCGTCTGGTACATCAATGACCCAATCATATGACGATACATCGTAGCATCAACCAACTTTGATGAAGCATCACTCAATAGCTTCAGGTTCTATGCCATAGGTGTGGTCATATCCTTGCAGTCCATCATCCCAAACCTATTCAGGATCTCTACTGCATACTTCCCTTGTCCAAGGAAGATTCCATCTGCACTCTGCCACACCTCCATACCTAGAAAGTAATGCATCATCCCTAAGTCCTTCATTTTGAACTCAGCAGCAAGCTTTCTCTTTGTATCAGCAATCAACCCATCTGTACCAATCACAAATAGATCATCTACATATAGTAGAAGCATCACTAGGTTGCCATCCTCAACCTTATAGTAAAGGTTGGAATCTACTTTACTCTTGGTAAATCCCAAACTGGATAGAAAGCTATCAATTTTGCTGTACTAGGTCCTGGGTTCCTGTTTCAAACCATACAGGGCTTTCTTCAATCTACATACATGAGACTCTCTGTTATGTGTCTCAAAATCAAGTGGCTATTATACATACACTTCCTCTTCCACTACACCATTCAAGAAAGCAGTCTTGACATCCATCTGGTGTATCTTCCATTTCATCACTGTAGCCAAAGAAAGTACTAATCTGATGGAAGTGTATCTGGCTACAGGTGCAAAGTTTTCTTCATAGTCTATCCCTTCCTTCTGAGAGAAACCCTGAGCTACAAATCTTGCTTTATACTTTTCAATGCTACCATCTGCAACATGCTTGATCTTTTAGATCCATTTGGAAGTTACAACTGACTTCCCTTCTAGTCTTGGGACAACATTCCAAACATCATTCTTCATGATTGATGGATATTCTTCGATCATAGCATCCTTCCATTCTTTCTGTTCTACTGCTTCTTCATAACTGGAAGGTTCTTTATCAATGAAATCACATAATAAAGCTACATACCTGAAGCATGATCTGGTCCTTTTTCTTTCTCTGTGATTTTCTTTTGGAGCCCCATATCTTTCCACACGTTGGATAAGTTCACGTACCCAAGTAGGTTTCCTCTTATGAGGATTCTTCTCCAGAGGTGGATCTACAGGTCTTTGTGGTTCCTCAAAATATTGATCTTCTTCTTGAGCTTCTTCATTCATGGTTGTACCATGAATTTTGGGTGTTTCTATTTCTGCTTCTTTTGGTTCTTTAGCAGGTATCTTTCTGGATTTGTTGTAAGCTGTGTCTTCATCAAATGTCACATCCCTGCTGATGTCAATCTTCTTGTATCCTAGGAAATAGATTATGTAACCCTTCGAGATTTTAGAGTATCCCACGAATATACCCTTCTTTCCTGAAGGATCTAATTTTGTCCTTTTCTCTCTTGGAATGTGTATGTACACAAGACAACCGAATATTCTGAGATGGCTGACTTCTAGTTTCTTCCTGTATAAGACTTATTTAGGAGTCTGTTCTTGAGTACTCTATGTGGAGTACGTTTCTGTACATACACATCTGTTCTGGCAGCTTCTGCCCAAAGATGCATAGGAAGATCTTTGATCATGAAGCATCTCTCTTGCAGCTTCCATGATGGTTCTATTCTTCCGTTCTGCAATCCCATTTTGTTGTGGATTATAAGGAGTGGACAACTCCCTCTTAATCCCTGATTCTTTGCATAGCTCTTTGAATTCATTCGAAGTAAATTCTCCACCATTATCTGATCGAAATGTCTTGATCTTATTTTTAGTGTGGTTCTCAATCAAGGCTTTGAATTCCTTGAATTTGCTGAATACTTCATCTTTTTTCTTCATGAAGTAAACCCATGTCTTCCTAGAAAAATCATCAATAAAAGAAACATAGTACGCATACCCGCTTAGTGAGTTTGATGACTTAGGACCGCATACATCTGAGTGGATGATTTCCAAGATTCCTTTTGCTTTGCTTTGGCTACTTGGAAATGTCTTCTTTGTGTTCTTTCCCTTCGCACATCCTTTGTAGACCCCATCATGTTTTGCTTGAATTTTTGGAAGACCTTCAACAACTTTGCTTGCAATAGGTAGTGCTCTGTAATGCACATGTGCAAGCCTTCTGTGCCAAATTTCACTTGGCTCTACTGTATCATGGACCATTGCTTGTTCTGGATGGCCCTTCAATTTGTACAGTCCTCCTTCTAGTTCTCCAATCACTACCACATCATCGATAGTCTTTCCTCTAGGCCACATAATGACTTGACCATCTATGAATGCCACCCGCATTCCTTTTGCATCCAATGCTGATATGGAAAGGAGGTTCTTCTTGAGTCCTGGTACAAACAATACTTCCTTCATTGTTAGAGACTTACCAGAGTCTAATTTATATGAAGATTCCCCACTACCTTTTATTGGATATTGGTAGTCATCTCCTAGATTCACCTTGTGAGTTGATTCATGTTCTGATAGTTTTACAAAAGAATCCTTGAATCCAATCATATGTTTGGAAGCCCCACTGTCTATAATCCAATCATCACTACCATGAGTAATGTTACCTGTGAGAGCGGAAATCAAAACATATTCATCCTCGCTTGAAGAATCTTCACTTTCATATTTGGGTCTCTTCTTCGATGGTTCATCAACCTCTGCAGCATGAGCATGATGTCTTCTTTTGTTCCCCTTCTTCTTATGAGAGTGATTCTTGCTCTTAGGACAGTCTTTTGCAAAGTGTCCTTTTTCATCACATGTATAACATCTCAATCTAGATAGGTCCTTTCTATTGTGAGAGTTCTTACCTTTGGAGGAATGAGGATTTCTTCTTCCCTTCTTGGAGTGAACTGTGAGGGCTTGATCTTCACTTCCCATCTTCTCTTCTTGGGCTACTATCCGAGCTTCTTCTTGAGAGAATTCTTCCCATAGTCTACTGAATTTGACTAACTTATTTCTAGCACAGATTCCTTGAATGAAAGCATCCCATGACCTAGGGAGGCCATTTAAAGTAGTCATCACAATCTCTGCATTCTCCACTTCTTCATCTATAGCTTCTAATTGTTCCTTGATCTGAGAAACCTTGGTGAAGTAAAACTGGATGGTCTTTGCATTTTTAATCTTCACATTCTTTAGTTCATTCCTCAGAGTCATCTTCTGGTTTATGTTCTTCCCTTCAAACAATTTGGTTAGGGCATCAAACATAGCTTTAGGTGTCTTGAGAGAGGACACCTGTCAGATAAGGTGATCCTTGATAGAATCAGAAATGATCCTCTTTTCCATAACCATCTTCTTCTTATGTAATGCCTTTGCCTCATCTCCCTCTAGAACTGAAACCTCCTCATGAATGTAGGATTCTAATTCATTCTCTTCCAGGACTAGGGAGATCCTATACTTCCAAGCTTAGAAGTTATCAGCACCCTCAAGCTTTTCATCAAGCTTGGTATGATGAGACATCTTTATCTGAGAACCTCAAATGGAAATACAAAAGATTTTAGATCTTACTAGGTTCAAGATGTCGGATCTGAAACTTGAGCTAAAATCTTGCAGAGCTGGTTCAGGAGCAAATTAGGGTTTTTTTTTTCCAAAGTTCTGTCCACCCAAATTCCTTGAAATTTGTCCCTAACTTTGATTTTGGGGAGGAGATCAATCCAGACCTAGGCTCACTGAAAAATTCCTCTTCTATGAAAAGCCCTAATTTTCGACAGCAGTGACAAGTCCAAAAATGAAAAACCTCAGAATTGGATTCTGTTTCGACAGAAAGATGCGCCCTAAGGAGGAGAGTTATCCCACCTTACTTTTGCTGAAACTCTGTGGAGGAAGATCCACAAACTAGGAAGCCCTAGTTCCCGCAGCTGCATAGTGTCTTCTTCTCAGGTTAGCTCTAATACCATGTTAGTTTTTCAACATTAAGCTAGCATTATTTGGATCTTTAACTGAGAGATAAACAAGTACAACAATCAAACACAAGAGACAATGAACATAGTATTTTTCTTGGGGAAACCATAAAGGAGAAAACCCTGCAACTTCCTCAGAGATAGAATCAGTACCAAAATAGTAAAATCCCCAAAATAGTAAGTGATCTCCCAATAGCAGTAATCTTCTTCTTGTCTAGCCCCAGTGTTTTCTCCTTCCTCAACTATGCGCTACGCTTGAGTGTGTATGACTTGTGTGATAAATAGAGACTCCATTTGTCTATTTATACTAATCCCGACATGACTAAAACCCTACCAGGGCTGACAGCTACTAGGAGAGTCTAATAAACCTAGTGCCCCAGAACTACAGGGACTTTAACCCTTAGACAATCGGAGGGTTACCCACTATGACTTGACATGACTTGTTTACATAATTGATCCTCCCAATCAGAACATCGAGGCATGACAATATGACTCAAATACATTATAGATACATCCCGGAATAAACATCGAGTTACAATACACAAGATACATGGGTGAATACATTCCAAAGTTATAAATACATCAACAATAAGCTCAGAAATGGGTTACGACATTATATGTAAACATGAACATATTTTCTCTTACAGAACATTACGATAATCTACAGTATTCCCTTTAAATTTATGAAAAGAAAAAATGTCGCATCCTTTACAATATTACACAGAAAATAAGATCTTCCTAACATATTCTAATTCACTAATGATTACTTAGTTTAGAGAATTCCTTAACATTCATAAACCTACAAATATAGATATGAAATAATTTCATAGATAATAAAAAAATCATCTTAGAACCTGGATAATTTCAAAAGGGGGACAACACCCAAAGAAGTATGTTCCTCCCATCCATCTCTTGAAAGCAGCCAAGATCACTTTCTTTGGGACCCTTGGGCATGTTCACTAAACCAATAGGACAAAGATGTTGTGTATCAACCCACACAGAAATATATTCAACTTAGAAAACTCACTAGCAGACTTAACTCTCAGCAATTTCACTTTATCTATCCCCTCATCGAATTCCTCTGATGTGCCTAAATTTTCAGTTTGTAGCAATTCACAAGGCTCTAATTGTTAGCCATAATATTTCACCTCCTGTGGACAGCAAGGTGTTTTGTTGGTCTGAATGGTTCAAATCTAGAACAAATAGATCACAGAGGCTGATAACTCTCCCTAGATGCTTTAGATATCTGGAATACAAGGATTTGATAGTTCACCTATGTACCTGCAAAAGAGTTCAACATGAAACGAATCAATGCAACCAGAATACGATCTACTAATCTATGCTAGTGACTAAGGAATCTAGCAATATATATCTGAAATCAAACATCAACAATATATATGGGACAGAAAATCAACTTGCATTAGAAATATGAAGAATTTTACAACCAAGCCTTAGTGTTGACATGCATCTCCATGAAACCAGCTCTTCATCCCCAAAATCTCTGACTCTAGCTCTCTATTCTCTCTCCAAATGATCTTGGGCCAAGAATCAATCCAACAGCATAACAATACCTTCAATGTTCTCCCCTCAACCATGGCTATGAGCTCATATTTATAGGGATTTAATGGATAGAGATGGTTGAGAAATTAGTGGGTGAGGTGGCCTCTAAGATCCTAGGACGAGGGATCTCAAGCTCAACCAACCCACAACAGTAGGGATAAGGTAGTACACGAGGCTTATCATCTAGAAGCCTTGAGAAACTTCTATTTTTCCCTTTTTACCCAGGGTACCGTGCTTCTTCTTCTATGATAGAGAGGTTTTGGTAATAACTCCCTATGGACCAAGGATGATAGGCGGTGGCACCGCTTGTGGACAACCGATGAAAAGCAGTGAGAGCAGGGGTACCACTCCTGGATAAAGGGGCATGAGTAGTGCTAGGAATTGGTATGACAAACTGATAAAAAACCATTTAGTTTTCACTCCAAATGTTGGGATTCAGGGCAAGTAGGTATGTCAAAGGTCTTATCACATGATTGTGACAGGATTTTGGTATAACACTAATAACTTGGAATAGAATGTAATGAGCCTCCTGCTCAATTCGATGTTATTGACAAGATTGCCTAGGTCTTTGGGGTAGTTTTTTAATTAAATGAGACACTTTCTCAGCTCCTCTTCTCAGGGAAAATGACACCAATTCTATGGATTTTTGCTACAACAACTAGAAAGTGAAATTCTAGTGCTACCACTTGTCATTTGGCATTCTACAGCTGCTCATTCCTCCTAGTGGGTCACTAAGAACTCTTCAACAGTATTCTTTGGATATGTATCTCTTATTTTTAATTATTTAAATAAATAAATATTCAATTGCAGTCATCCTTGACCATCCTTGGTCATAAAAACTTTACAATAACTTTTAACATAATCTTTTTCTCAAATAAATAAAAATATTTATTTTTCAGTTCTAAGTGGGTTAACGGATTGATAAATTAAAATATCAGTTCAAATAACATTACGGAGGTCAATCACAATGGGTGAATCCACATTGTAAATCAAGCAGTAATTATAAATTCCACTCATTTCTATAAATAATCATAGGATCGGATCCATTGGGATATCCAATGAAATATTTAAGTCAACTCTTCAGTTACTTACTTACACAAAAAATAACAATACTCCTTACTATAGGAGAATTGGAAATTTAGGCAAAAACCACAACGTGTCTGCAAGCTGAGTTGTTTTAACCTACATTAAAGAACTACACAATAGTAGTAAATTGTTACACAGAGGCAAAGCATCGTCCTCTCTAAAGTTGGGAATCGATACTGACAAAAGTTTTGGGATCGAGTCTTATATAGTTATTTTAAAAAGCACATAAATAAAATGCAAATCAAAACTATATTTTTATCAAATAGAAGGATTTGTGGGTCAAGCTCCATGCACACACAGATCGATGGTTCAAGTATAATACATGACATAATTAAAATTACAACCCAAGAACTGTATCATTTTCACAACCCACTTCAATATGGTCATAAAAAATCATCAGAGAATCAAACACTGGAGCTTACGGTGTTAATAAAATCCATGTAATACATAAATGTAGTAATCAAAAGGATATTCAGGCATGATACCATCCCTGATGGCGGCCGAGGGTTCACGGATAAACCCTCATTTTAATCTTCAAAAACATACATATCAAATTCATTTAAGCAGTCTAGATGGACATAAGACCATTTCACAATGGCTACAATTTCTGCACATGACTTCTGTAAAATTTCATTCATTTAAGCAACAAGAATATTTACATAACCATAACAAATAATAGGTTTAAACCATCGAATGTTACATGCAGTAAAACCATCAAAGATGGTGGCCTTAAACCAATTTATTACACATGCAAAACCCTCAAGCTTTACCACAATGAAATTTGTACAAGAAACCTTTAAAGCAGAGTATAGTTGCTTAAGAAACTTATCTTAGAGTTGCAGCCACCGGTGGAAACCTCACGACCGTGCCGTTGGGTCCTGCAACCACCAAGAAAAAGTGGATTAACATTTAAAGACAGAAGAAAATGTAATAAAAACTTTATAACGAAAATTTTGTTGAGATTACTTATAGAGGCATCCTAAGACATGGGCTGGGGAGAAGGCGACCCCGTCTCCTTCCTGCTTGCACCACAACCTGCAAGGAAACCCACTAGAAGTTAGCTTTAACTTTGACTAACATTTACAAACAGAACTAGCTAAAATGTGCAGGGTCAGACTTTCTTACCTTGATGCTGGGTATGGGTGGCCAAGGGTTAGCTCCTCCAAGCACCCTTATCCCTCTAGGTCTGCAAAAGAAACAAGAAAACAAGTATCAGTCAAGGAAAACCAAGTTTGATATTAAAATAAACAAAGGTTTCAACAAAGGTTCTCTGCATTACCTACTAAAGCAGACCAGACACCAGTTGATCATGTCGACGATTTGTTGGAGATGGGACGAAATGGACCACTGACTAAAACAACTCCAAAGTTTTTACCACCTCAGAATAGAACCATATCCAGTAAGCACGAAGAAAAGTTCATGGAAGAAACCACAAGTTGTAGACTTCAACACTCAGCCAAACTTCAGACAAACCCAAACAACATTAATGCAGCCACAAACCAAGTGAAGCTCTTATAAACCATTTTCACATCTTGTCATTAAACAACGTCTAGGTGTAAGGCAAATGGGATTCTCGTACTTCCTCATGGACCTAGCTGCGTTTTCAACTCATAGCCAGGACACGTGATCATAATCCCCCAAAAGTTCCATTAAAATTACATGGAAAAGTTTATTACAATAATAATTGGGTGAGTGCACAAAGTAGAGGGACCTTTTAGATGAAATGGTAGAGTGAATTCAATCAATCTTGATCCATAAAATAGAAATCATCCCAAGCAATCCCGACCCTGCCAAGCCTAGTCCTAAGGATGCCAATATGCATTCCAATTAGGATAGTTAACAAAATAGTTCCCCCTTTTTAGTTAACCAAATTGTACCCCCGTTTTAGCTAGAAAAATTGCACCCCTATTTTAGCTAACAAAATCATGCTCTCGTTTACTAAAACCTGTTTCATGGTTAAAACAGAACAAGTTCGTCATTTTCTCCACAACACCACACTGAAACGAGCTTGGATGGAGCAGAATGAGCTAGGGCGAACGCATTTTGGGTGAGAAAAGGGAAACAAACTCCACCTTGGTATCAATCTCTTCCTTGTGAGGTATTTTCTTCAAATCCTCTCATGCTATCTTCCCTATAGTCAATAATTTATTTTCCCTAATTTGAATTTAAACCATTTTTTTAATTTATATGCCCATAAAGGAATTTACATGCCCAATGGAAACCAAAACCCCAATTTAATCATAAAAACCAAATCATTTTTACTATTTCCATATGTATATTCACAAGCATCCTTGTGAATCCATAGCAAAATCCACATGCCCAATGGAAACCAAAACCCCAATTAACTCATAAAAACCAAATCAATTTCACTATTTCCATATGCATATTCACAAGCATCCTTGTGAATCCATACCAAAATTCACAAATATACAAAGTTTGTCAAGTATATTGCAAGTTGCCATAATTAATTTACATGCCCAATGTAAACCGAAACCCCAATTAACTCATAAAAATTAAATCAACTTTAGTATTTGCATATGTATATTCACAAGCATCCTTGTGAATACAAACCAAAATTAACAAATATGCAAAGTTTGTCAATTATATTGCAAGCTTGCATACAACTTAAACAAAATTCAAGTAGAATTCATATCTTCCCTAAAATACATAAACAAACATGGTAAATCCCTTGCCTCTATCCGAAATATCGAAGTTGGTCGTCCAAGAACATCAATAAACACCTTATAGTTTTGATGAAACTTCCTAATATAAGTGTTAAAATAAGGTATAGAAGCTCCCTATGCTTAAAAAGTATTTCCTCTTGAATGAAGGGTGCTTTTTGGTTAAGTTCAAGACAACGGAGTTAAACAATAGGCTCTACAAACATCAAGATACATAGGGAGGCTGATGTGTCTGATTACATGCCAGTCACATACTATCATACATGATATAATCCAGTGGAAGCCTTGCAACCATAAAAGCCACTACACACAATTATGCAAAGTCTCTCATGGGTATATAGAAAGAGTGCATACAACTAAAATAACATCAAGTGGAGTCCATACATGGCCCAAATTACATATAAACAAAGATCTTCTAAATGGACTTTGGAGTCCAAAAAAAATCACGCTACAACAAATAATTTCATATCTAACAAAACCATTACCTATACTGGGACTTTATTCATCAATATCACATTATGTAGCCTCTTCTAGGCTTTAGCCCTTACCTCTACCTACAATCTGGGAGTTGGTCCTACAAGGGAATTAGTCAGCACCTCACAATTTCGATGAAACTTCATAATCCAAGACTTAAAATAATCTAGAGGAGCTTCCCAATCAACATATGCACATAGGACATTTTATGTACACATGCATATGGAAATTGAAATTAATACTTGACTTTAGGACATAAATTTGAAATGAAAAAATGTTAAATATTTATTCTTCACTGTAAAATTCAAGATAATTTTTAAAATTTAAATAATAGATTTTATTTATGTTGTTGTTTGTCATACATTAGTTTTACACTTTTCATTGCTTAGAGATGTCATTATATCATGTGTTTATTTTTCTGATGATATTTTATTTGTATTTATGATTGCACTGGCTACTATGGACCACAATGCAGAGATATTGAGGGTTATTGGTCATCTTAGAGAGATTGGTTTTGCTTGGAGGGGTGGAGATGAGCTCTGCCGCTCCATGTCAGCATCATTGCTGACAATAGTTGATACGATTGCTAGATCAAATGATTCTTTGTATAGCATCGCATCCTATAGGGAAACAAAAAGACGAGAATATGCCTATGGTTTGAGCTACAATGAGATCAAGAAGCTAAAAATAACCAAAGAGCACATATATACATTATTTAGAGTGCCTTGGAAAGATGACAATCCGAAGAGAAGCAGGCCAAATATTTCAATTGAGTGGTGCATCTGTCCACCCATTATAGACCATTGGATGGACAAATGGTACATGGTTTTCTATATTCCCCTGCACAACAATAGGGAAGTACCATTGTACTTCCTACGGAAGTGGTATGTAGAGTTTGTGATGGGGAAACATTTAAAATATTTTGACATGTTGGGGTTCCAGGGTGTTGGTAGGGGGTTTCCCCCATAACCCACCCAATGCTAGGCATAGAGATTCCAATCGACAAATACCTCGACCCTATTCCTAGCTATAGAGGCCAGACATCCCTCTTGCACATGATATGGTTACCCAGGAACATGAGTCATTTCTTCCTCTGGATGAGATGGTTTCCCAACACACCACAACTATTTACTAGGCAAGGTGCTATTCATCTGGTGGGGTAAAACCACCAGATTCTAGTGGTAGAGGACCATTTATTGGTGGGGATAGACCGACATCCCATGTTCCCTAGAGCAAGCCACACATGTGCACAACGTGTCATCAATCCTGTTATGGTCCTAGAACAACACACGGTACCTCTACAATGACTAGTGGTTAGGTAAGGACATTGTTAAAACTCTATTGTTGTTAAATTTTTAATTTTTCCATATTGTACTCATATTACAAGATTTTAATATATGCAATTTTTAATCTTGCAGGATATTGATGCCTCTAAGGGGGGTCGTAGTGCACCCGGTGTGGTTGTATCTGAGGACCAAACAACCAACACCGAGGTAATGTTTCAACATGTGTCATTTTATTAATACATATAATTTTGTTAATGCATGTGTTAGTCTTGATTAATTTGTTAAATTTTCTAATATTTACAATTTTGAAGTTGCAGGAACCCCATTTAGAACCATATGCTAGAGACATTGATCATAGCGAATTACTCCCAAATGGAATTTATGATTACCTCAAGTATGTAAGTACATGGTTAATGAATGAATCTTGTTCAAATTATTTAAATTTCTTACTGTACAGTCCTTTATAGATTGCTAATTTTTATGATTTTTAAACTTGTAGATGCTATTTGGATCTGCAAAGGGGCAAGAAATTGCTGGCAGTGGTCCATCCCATGGGGAAGATATGTCCCAAGAAAGGGTAAGTATATTACAACATGTTAGTTTTTTAGTACATATTATTCCATCCATTCAAGTCCATGTCTAACTATGGTAACACTTTATGACTCCAAACATCATCACAAATCCCTACACAACCTCTTTGGTTTGGATCTCCTTGTAGTCCAAACATAGATAAGTGAGTTGTCTACACCAGATGACCCTCTTCCTTAAAAAGAGTGGTTGTCCATGATGATATTAAACCTACTCATTCCACGATAATTTACACACTTCCAATGGAAGTTGCTGGTTAGCTTTGAATTCACTTCACAACTAGTTTTTCTTAATGTTATTTTCACATGTTTACAACATCAGTATGTAGAGTCATCTGTGCTATACCTTAGTGGTGTTGTTGATGCTGCAGTAAATTATTCATCAACAATAGCGATAAGTCACACAGAGGTACATCTACTTGAATATTTGTAATTGTACAGTTCATTTATATTGTATATGGACATGCACGATGTCTAACTATTTTATCATTTTGTGAATGTAGCCACACCCTGGTCTACTGAAGAAACCCAGTGTCATTCCCATGAACAATTTTTTTCAGTAAGATGTTCATTTTTTACATAATTGATTAGTAATTTATCATTCATGTACATGTTGATAATTGTTGAGATAATTGACATTATTTTTTATTCGTAGAGAAGCATTGCAGAGAGACTCTCTGCAAGGAGGAGGACACCAGAGGAATCTATACCCAGGATGGATTCAGTGACTATTTGTTTTATGTACAATTGAGTCGTATTTTAAATTTTTAAACTTTGTTATTGGTTGAAAGTACTAGTTCAGTTACCTGATCAAGAGATATTGTCATTGATTTGCAGTCGCCAGATATGCACAATGGTTGCGGACCGAGCCAACAACCATCAGGGTCCGGAAAAAACAAGAGAAAGTTAGAGTTTTGATGTCTTAGTCCAAGACAAATATGTATTTTTCTATACAAGAGGAAGTTAGAGTATAGGGGCACGGTCTAGGACATATGCACTTTTGTTTTCATGTACATCAATGATGTTTTTGATACATGTGCATTGCCATGCCATATAAGGACCTTCTATTTTTGTATTATAATATTCATGATATAAAAAATATTTCATATCAAGGCTCTTGATATCTTCATGGTTCAGTATTTTAAGTGTGATTATACACGTGTGGCCAAGAATGTTTCTATGTGTAATGTTCCCAATTTTTTTTTATAGATTTTACAATTGCATGGAGATATCAGTTATAAATTTGAGAACAATGCACACTTACAATATTGCGTAATGAAAAAAATGTACATTTAAATTGTTTTTTACCATGATCCAATTGCATATACAATGTTAAATTGTATTCACAAAAATGGAACATACCTAACACACATAAGCCCCCATCACATCTAAGCAACTAATCCAACTATGTGGAATACAAAAGCATCTTACCCACATAACAACCTTACAAACTTTTAAAGGATGCACAAAGTTGACACACCTAAGTGATGCACCTGTGTGGTCTACATAAATTAAATTGGTGTTTGGCACGATGTCTTTCATTTAATGAATATATGGGATAGACATCAAACCTAAAAGTATCCTAGTATAAGTTTGATTCAAAATAATGGTTATGATTATATCCTGCACATTATTTTATCATTTTGTTAATGTACATGGCATTTGATGAATCGCCTCAAGGAACAACTTTGGAAGAGATGAAAATTATGTGTGATTTTATTATAGTTTAAATTGATTGGCAAACTACTATTCTCAATTTTGTTTTACAAATTTATGTTTATGGAGTATTATTCGAAACATTCATAGAGTGAAGATATATATTTTGTAATAATGGCATAATAGGCTGGCCAGTTGTTTCTAATTATAAGCATGCTCCATTAAATGGTTAATGAATTAATGGCATTGTTTCCTCCTACATTTCATCGTAAAAATGATCACATATCTTAGATGACCAGGCCAAATTAATATGCAAACAACCTTCTTTCGAATTTCCAGCCTCACGAATGATATGAGATCCTAATATCAATTCCCCTCCACATAGAGATTGACAACTCATTTCACCTTAATGAAAACACAAACATAGAATATTTATTTCTTGACAATGATGGGAAATAATTCAAGTTCAACATCTCACAACAAGTAACAGAATTCTCAACATCTACACATGGAATAATAGTTTGCAACAAGTATTTTTTCAAGAGGGGAAGATATACACTAACCTTCAAACAAATATCAATCAATACTTCTTTCTGATTTTGCATCACACCCTATTTCAAGTATCCTTTCTTCTCTGTGATGCCGATCAAACAAAAACCATCAGTATATATGTTTAATCCCACCTCCTAAAGGATTTCAGGGACACCTGTTAAATCCCTACATCAGGCATAGAATGGAAATTGCGCATCAAAAAGAGGTTCTGATGGGTGATGTAAGCATGTTTAGGAAGTTTCCATGTGGGAATTCTAGCCACATATTCATGGTCGAGGAATTTGCAAAGATGACCCCTATATGAAAAAAATATCACATTCCCTTACTGAGCAAAACTCGAGTTTCCAAAATTGACCTAAAACATGATCCCTTGTCCATTAACCTAGAGTAGAGGGACACCCCTAGCACTATCCTGATGTCTTGAATCCAACGGAGTCAACGTTTCATCGATCCAATCCATGGTCATCATTCTATGGCATGTTGAATCGTACCTCCTATAGACTTTTAGGGGCACGTGTTGAATCCCTACTCAAGGCATAGAATGGAAGTTGTGCATCAAAATTGTGTTCCTTTGGGTCATGAAATATATTTTAAGGAGGTTTCATGTGGAAATACTATACACACTTTCATGGTCAAGGAATTTTCAAATATGACCCATATGTGCAAAAATTTCACATTCCCTTACTAAGAAATACCCTAGTTTCCAAACTTGACCTAAAACATGATCCCTTGTCCATGGACCCATATTAGAGGGAGACCCATAAAACTATTTTGATGCACTAAATCCAACAGAGTATACGGTTAGTCAATCTGAGCCACAACCATCATTCTATGGCACATTGAAGCCCACCTCCTACAGGCTTGTAGGGGCACCTATTGAATCCTTACCTAGGGCATAGAATGGAAACCATGCATCAAAATGGAGTTCCAATGAGTCATGCAAGTGTGTTTAGGGATATTCCATGTGATAACTCTAGACACATGTTAACGGTCGACGAATTTTCAAATTTGACCCCTATGTGCAAAAATTTGACATTCCCTTACTGAGCAAAACCCTAGTTTCCGAAATTGACCTAAAACAGGATCCATTGTCCATGGACCTAGAGTAGAGGGAAAAAACTAGCACTATCTTGATGTCCTGAATCCAATAGAGTTGGTGGTTCGTCGATCCAAAACACGATGATCATTCTATAGCACGTTGAAGTCGACTACCTACATGCTTTCAAGGACACGTGTTGAATCCCTAGTCAGGGCATAGGACGAAAATCATGCATGAAAATGGTGTTTTGGTGGGTCATACAAGCATGTTTAGGGAGTCTCCATGTGGGAATTCTATCCACATGTTAACAATCAAGGAATTTGCAAAGTTGACCCCTATGTGCAAAAATTTCACATTCCCTTACTGAGCAAAACCCTAGTTTCCAAAATTGATCTAAAATAGGATCCCTTGTCCATTGACCCAGAGTAGAGGGACACCCCTAGAAATATCTTGATGTCCTAAATCCAACGGAGTCGATGGTTTGTCGATATGAGCCACGATCATCATTCTATGACATGTTGAAGTCCACCTCCTACAGGCTTTCAGGGACACTTGTTGAATTCCTACTTGGGGCATAGAATGGAAACCATGCATCAAAACAGGGTTCTAGTGGGTCATGCAAGCATGTTTAGGGAGGTTCCATGTGGGAACTCAAGCCACATGTTCATGGTTGAGTAATTTGCAAAGTTAACCTCTATGTTGGTTTATCCCACAATACTGAGGGGGGGGGGGGGGAATCGGTATTGTTGGTTTTTCTTTAAAATTTACAAAATCAACAATTAAGACATAGATTTTATCGTGGAAACTTCAAAAGGGAAAACCACCTAAACAAACTCATTAATAAGATGAATTTACAAAATTGTTTAGCTGCTACTATAGAAAGGATGTAAACACACCCTAGGATTTTCCTACAACTACACATAGGGATGCTACAACACCCCTATGGTTTTCTTCTTGCTTCAACAGACGAGGATGCTTCGAAACCCTATTCTCCAGCTATGACTATAAGGAGGCTGCGACCCCGTACAGACCTGTTTCCTGCCCTAGAACCACCCTACCACCCTGTTATGATTCTTAGTATTTTGGAATAGTTTTTAAACTATTCACTTTGGACTTTGTCAATCTCTTTAACAGAGACACCTAATTCTTTACACATTTATTCAATTAATACTCTTTACCTTTTTCCTATCAATGCATCTCTCCATAGCTTTGTTCTTTCACTTTGGATCGTGACTATTTACTTACAGTCACAACTATTCATCATCTACTCATTCAACCGTCACATCATTTCATCCTTAAGTTTCATCAAAAAACACCATTTTGTTCTTCCCACAGCTCAGAGTCCATTTCTGCAACACCATTTCTCATTTTTTGGTGCTTCCATAATCTACTTCTCCAGATACAATCCAGACAGTCGATCTTATGCCTGAATCTCTCCAGACCATTGATCTTCTCTATAGATTACCCTTTTCAAATCATATTTCTGCATCGGTTTTCTTCTTCAACATTTCCCCACCATTGATCTCCATCAGACTATCCCAATGTCTTGAATCCAACGGAGTCAACATTTTTTCGATCCAAGCCATGGTCATCATTCTATGGCATGTTGAATCCCACCTCCCATAGGCTTTCAGGGGCACGTGTTGAATCCCTACTCAAGGAATAGAATGGAAGCTGTGCATCAAAATTGGATTCCGGTGGGTCATGAAAGAGTTTTTAGGGAGGTTCCATGTGGAAATGCTATCCACACTTTCGCGGTCAAGGAATTTTCAAATTTGACCCCTATGTGCAAAAATTTCACATTCCCTTACTAAGAAAAACCCTAGTTTCCAAACTTGACCTAAAACATGATCCCTTGTCCATGGACCCATATTAGAGGGAGAACCATAAAACTATTCTGATGTACTGAATCCAACGGAGTATATGGTTAGTCGATCCGAGCCACGACCATCATTCTATGGCACATTGAAGCCCATCTCCTACAGGATTTTAGGGACATCTATTGAATCCCTACCCAGGGCATAGAATGGAAACCATGCATCAAAATAGAGTTCCAGTGAGTCATGCAAGTGTGTTTAGGGATATTCCATGTGACAACTCTAGACAAACGTTCATGGTCGAGGAATTTTCAAATTTGACGCCTATGTGCAAAAATTTGACATTCCCTTACTGACCAAAACCCTAGTTTCTGAAATTGACCTAAAACAGGATCCATTGTCCATGGACCTAGAGTAAAGGGAAAAAACTAGCACTATCTTGATGTCTTGAATCCAATAGAGTTGGCGGTTTGTCAATCCAAAACACGATGATCATTCTATAGCATGTTGAAGCCGACCGCCTACATGCTTTCAAGGACACGTGTTGAATCCCTACTCAGGGCATAGGACGAAAATCATGCATGAAAATGGTGTTTCAGTGGGTCATGCAAGCATGTTTAGGGAGGTTCTATGTGGGAATTCTATCCACATGTTAACGATCGAGGAATTTGCATAGTTGACCCCTATGTGAAAAAATTTCAGATTTCCCTTATTGAGCAAAACCCTATTTTCCAAAATTGATCTAAAATAGGATCCCTTGTCCATGGTCCTAGAATAGAGGGACACCCCTAGAAATATCTTGATGTCTTGAATCCAATGGATTCGATGGTTTGTCGATATGAGCTACGATCATCATTCTATGGCATGTTGAAGTCCACCTCCTACAGGCATTTAGGGACACTTGTTGAATCCCTACTTGGGGCATAGAATGGAAACCGTGCATCAAAACAAGGTTCTACTGGGTCATGCAAACATGTTTAGGGAGGTTCCATGTGGGAACTCTAGCCACATATTCATGGTTGAGGAGTTTTCAAAGTTAATACCTATGTTGGTTTATCCCACAATACTGAGGGGGGGTGAATCAATATTGTTGGGTTTTCTTTAAAATACACAAAAATCAACAATTAAGACACGGATTTTATCGTGGAAACCTAAAAAGGGAAAACCACCAAAACAAACTCATTAATAAGATGAATTTACAAAATTGTTTATCTACTACTATAGAAAGGATGTAAACACACCCTAGGAATTGCCTACAACTACACATAGGGATGCTACAATACCCCTATGGTTTTGTTCCTACTTCAATAGACAAGGATGCTTCGACACCGTATTCTCCAGTTATGACTATAAAGAGGCTACAACCCCGTACATACTTGTTTCCTACCCTAGAACCACCCTACCACCCTGTTATGATTTTCTTAGTATTTTGGAATAGTTTATAAACTATTCACTTTGGACTTTGTCAATCTCTCTAACAGAGACACCTAATTATTTACACATTTATTCAATAAATACTCTTTACTTATTTCCTATCAACGCATCTCTCCATAGCTTCGTTCTTTCACTTTGGATCGTGAATGTTTATTTATAGTCACAACTATTCATCATCTACTCATTCAACCGTCACATCATTTCATCCTTAAGTTTCATCAAAAAACACAATTTCATTCTTCCCATAGCTCAAAGTCCATTTCTGCAACTCCGTTTCTCATTTTTTGGTGCTTCCGTAATATACTTCTCCAGATACAATCCAGATAGTTGATGTTCTCTATATATTACCCTTTTCAAATCATATTTCTACATCGATTTTCTACTTCAACATTTCCCCACCGTTGATCTCCATCGGATTTCTCCATGAACGTCGATCTTCATATTGCGGGATGCGGAAATGTAACATTTCCTCAAATCATATCTCGACTTTTCGCAAGATCCTTTTCGCAAGCATCTTTTCGCAATCTTTATTCTACACCATCGATCTCTTCCAGAGTCTTTCCCGACCTTCGATTTTCTGGATTGCAGGTTGCTAGTTCATAAAATATTTAAACGTTACTTCCATAATTCCCTTTTTGCATTTTTTCTTTCGCATTGTTGATCTTTTTTAGTGAAACTAATCTCATTCGTCCGATCTTGATCTTTTGAAAAGATTTGGATTTTTTGCCTAACTGTCAAAATTAATCCTTAATCATCAGATCTAGTGTAGGACTAATATATGTCATTCGATCTTGATTGTTTCAAAAATTCATCCTTCTGCCTATATTTTGTAGAACTGATCCTCAACTGCTGGATCTAGGGCGGGACTAACCTCTACCTTCCAATCTTACTCCTTCATGGAACTTTATCAGTTCGCACGTGTTTTAACCTCTGCGCCAGTTCATTCAGCAAGAACATTGTGAGCCATTGATTTACTTGGATGATCGATCTCATTCATTCAACTTGATATAGGGTTGTTTGTCATTCAACCTACAACCTATGCTAGTTCCTTCAATAACAACTTTGACATCAATGTCAACCATTTTACTCAACAATATACCCCTTTGGCATTGATGGAAAGATCTTTAATCATTCTCCCCCTTTGACAACAATGACAAAGAATCTCTCTATCTGACAACTCTCCCTGTCATCATATCTCCCCCTAAGATTGTGCTTCATCCTCTTAGTGTTTTTTTAAAGGAATTTCCCCCATCTTCTATCTAAGACACTCAAAGGATTCCTTAGGTAGTTGTTTGGTGAAAATGTCAGTAGTCTTTTCTTTTGTGTTAATGTATTCTAATCTGCCATCTTTTTGAGATACTTGTTCTCTTAGATAGTGATACTTGATTGGTATATGTTTTGTCTTAGAATGTATGATAGGATTTTTCGACATATTTATAGTACTAGTGTTATCATAGTTGATCACTATTGGATGTTCATATTTTACAAGTAGATCTTCTAGGGTTTGTTTCATCCAAATAACCTGAGTGCAACATGAGGTGACAACAATATATTCTGCTTTTGTTGTAGAGAATGAAATGGAGGATTGTTTTTTACTTGACCATGATACTAAGCAATTTACCAAAAAGAATGCTGCTCCACTAGTACTTTTTCAATCATCAACACTTCCTTCCCAGTTTGCATCAGTAAATGATTTCAAGGCAAAGTCTTATCCTTTTGGATACCATAAACCATACTCCATGGTATCTTTTAGATATTTGAAAATCCTTTTTACCGCTGTTACATGTGTTTCTTTGGGAGTTAACTGGAATCTAGCCACCAATCCAATATATTGCATCACATCTAGTCTTGTGGTTGTCACATATAGCAGACTGCCAATCATGGATCTAAACATGGTATGCTCTACTTCCAGAGATTCATCGTCCTTGCTTAACTTGCAACCAGTGACCATAGGAGTACCAACAGGTTTGGAATCTTCCATTTTAAACTTTTTCAACATATCTTTGATGTACTTAGTTTGACAAATGAAAATTCCTTCATCTGTTTGGTAGACTTGTAATCCCAAGAAGAAATTCAATTCACCCAACATTGACATTTCAAATTCTTTTTTCATTTCAGAGGAAAAATATACACTTAGGATTTGAATATTGCTTCCGAATATGATATCATCCACATAGACAACAACTGATCATATTTTTATCTTCAATCTTTAGGTAAATATTAATTTCAGTGGTTCCTCTTTTAAAACCTTCTTGTTTCAAGTAACTGTCTAGTCTTGAAAACCATGCTCTTGGAGCTTGTTTGAGACCATAGAGTTCCTTCTTTAGTTTATAGACATAACCTTTGTGTTTTGACAAGAGAAACCCTTCAAGTTGTTCAATATATACTTCCTCTTCTATTTTTTCATTCAGGAATGAAAACTTGACATCCATTTGATATACTTTGAAATTTTTATGGCATGACAGTGCTAAAAACATTTGGTTGCTTGAAGTCGTGCCACAGGAGCATAAGTTTCTTCAAAGTCAATACTTTCCACTTGGGCATATGCCTTGAAAACCAATATTTCTTTGTTCGTTATTACTTGTCCATCTTGATTGAACTTGTTTTTTAAAACCCATTTGGTTCCTACAATGTTCTTATATTCAGGTCTTGGGACAAGTTACTGATCCGCCGGACCTCAACTTATGTGCCTTAAAAAGTTTGTTTTAAAAAGAATGCGTGCAACAGGTGAATTAATGGAACAACATTAATGGAAATTAAATGCTCAGAACAAGAATGAAAAACACAACACTGATAGACAGATACAAGGAATAAAACACAAAAACAAAGAGTCACAAACAGAAGTTGATAATAGAGTTCACCCCCTCCACTAGGCTATGTCTCCGGGTCCCTCTCCAATGGGTACCGATCCAATTAATCTCTTAAAATGGTACAAAAATGGTTTTGGAATCAACTTCAGCAGCTGCAAACAGAATGATGTACAAAGTCTCTAAGACCTCTCTTCTAAAAATTACAATTAGCAAGGAAAGCTAAATCATAACAGAGAATGTTGACTTCAAAAGAACAGCATTTGCACACTTCACAGCAACTCCCCAAGATTCTCACAGCAGAAAAGCGAAGCTCTGTGCTCTAAAACACAGTTTGAATCTCTTGCTCTCTCCCCTCTATCTGTCCACACTCCAACATCCTCTATTTAAGCATTTTACGAGAGGATGAGTAACAGACCACTACTGTTATCTTCTTTATTATCGTTACAACCATATGCTAAACTGAATCATGCCATCCCGCCAAGTCACGGCCCAAGCGTTATGTTACCACGACATTCCAGATACCCGAAACGTTGCAACCAACTCCACTACCTTACAACACGTTGCAATGGCCACTACTGGGCTATGCCACATGTAATGTAACCGTTTGATGTCACCATCAACTTCGCAGCATACAAATTTCACGACATATGAGGACTTTTCCATATACCCGATCTGCTGTCACAGCATATGAGGAATTCCCCGAACCATTTGGTGTTCAACTTGACGGTTCGCAAGCTGCGTGGCCCATACATAACTGTGCACCCATGCGATAAGTTGTGCACCATGCATTAGCTGCATGCCCATGTGATGAGATGCACACCATCTGCACAGCGTGCGATAACTGCGTGGTTCATGCACAGATTGTGCTGTGCGGCCCACGTGCAACTGCGCGGCTCATGCGCAAACTGTGCTGCGCGGCCCCCGGCAATAACTGCGCACCCAACTATAGCTACATGGGTTGTGCATATAATGTTCAGCATATGAGTTAAAACCATAGATTAATAACTATTGTACCATATTGGATCAGTGTAATTTGAAGATGAATAATCCACCGGATCAGTTACCAGGTCTCATTTTTCTCAATCTGATCTAGTTCTTCATTCACGGATTTGACCCATTCATCACTTTCGCTGGCTTCTGTAAAGTTATTGGGTTCAACTATTGAGAGTAGGGCTTGTTCAATACTTGGTAGTTGTCTTCTTGTTGTGCCCCAACATTTTTATCCCCTATGATCTGTGACTTTGGATGATTCTTTTGAGTCCTTCTAGAAGGAGTTTTAGTGTCATGTATAGGGAAGTATTCTTCATCTTTGTGTGTGTCTTCCTTCTCTTTTTTTTCTTATTCGTTATGAATTCTCTCATCCATTTGCAAGTCTGTTATTTCATCATCACATGTATTTTCAATACTATCAAGGTTTTTCTTCGTCCTTAGTTTTATATCATCTAATTTCACATCAACACTTTCTACAATTTTATGTAACCTTTTATTGTAACATGTATATTCCCTTCTTGTGGATGAGTATCGTAGAAATATTCCTTCATCATTCCTAGAGTCAAACTTTCCAAGGTCATCCTCGTTTCTTTTGATGTAACAGTTACTGCCAAACATTTTAAAATATTTGAATGAGGTTGGTATCCCATACCACAATTCATAGGGGGTATTATCCTTATTCACTCTATGTTTCCCTTTGTTAATTATGTAGACAGCTGTGTATACAGCTTCTCTCCAAAATGAATCTGATAGTTTTTCTTCATTAAGCATTGTTCTGGAAGCTTCTTGGACTGTTATGTTTTTCCTTTCAACAACCCCATTCTACTGAGGAGTTTTTGCAGCTGAAAATTATCTCTTAATTCCATGGGATTCACAGAACTCATTGAATTCATTTGAAGTAAATTCTCCCCCATTATATGATCTAAGAGACTTGATTTTCATACCTGACTCATTTTCAGCCATTGCCTTGAAGATTTTAATTTTTTCAAAAGCTTATGATTTTTCTTTGAGGAATGCTAGCCAAGTTATCCTCGGGTAATCATCAATGAGCAACATGAAACAATGATCTCCTTGCATGATTTTAGTTCTGGTTGGTCCACAAAGGTCTGTGTGTATTATTTCTAGAGGGTGTGAAGTCATATGCTCTTTTATTATAAATCTAGCTCTAGTTTGCTTTCCATGTTGACAATGTTTACACACAGAGTTTAGAGGAACTATAATTTTACGTAGATTGCTTACAGCTTCCTTCGTGCTTATATGGAAATATTGTCAAAACCTATATGTCCCAACCTTCTGTTCCATAACCAACTTTCATCTACCATACTTAAGTAACATTGGTTTTCATTTTCCAAGATGTATACATTGTTTACATTTCTCATAGAAATGCCAACGAACTTTCCTAATTCCTTATTCTTGATTTCACATTTTTCTAAGTGAAAGATACAAATGTGTCCTTGGTTGCAATTTTGACTTACACTGAGAACATTAGGCTTGATTTTTTCAAATAGAAAAACATTTTCTTCTTTGATCCTTTTGTTGACAACAACTGTTCCTTTTTCGATTATTTTGGAGGATAGACTGTCTGCAAAAGTGACTTTTCCCTTATTATCTTTTAGTGTTATGAATTTTCTTGGGTCATCGGTCATATGTTTTGATTGAAACACTATCCAAGTGCCATAGGTTTTGACTTTCGGTTGCACATAAAGAAATCATGGAACTTTCCTTTTCTTCCTTTTCTCTCCAATACTTCTTTTTTTTGGTGTTCCAGGATTTGATTGCAACAATATTCCTTGTAGGAGTATTCAGTTTACAATCTCTTTCCATATTCTCATGGTTATTACACTTGTAACATTATATGTCATATTTTCGAAGTAGTGTAAAAAGATTCTTATTTCCCTTCAACTTATTGTTTGATGGTGTCCTTTTGTATTCAAAAACATTTCTTTTAGTTCTGCAATTTAAAGCTTTATGACCAAAATTATTACAAGAAAAGCAGTGACCTAAAATAATCTCTAGATATCTATTTGGTCTCTTCAGTGCTATATTATTTTTATTTTTATCTTGAGAAATTAAACCTTCTTTCTTGCTTCCTTCCTTTTTAGTTGGAGTCTTTAGTGCTTCAGCATAACATTTCTTGCTTCCTTCTTGATTGGTGACAGGATAACTCTCTAGATTCTTCTCTTTAACAAACCCCAAACCAAACCTATCACTTGATGGTATTTGGCTACTCAAAATGTCATATAGAACCTTTGAGCCATTCTCAAATTTTGATTTGATAGATCCTTCATCAAGCTTTCTCTTGAATTGCATGATTTATTCTGCAAGCTTTTCAAACTCCTATATTCTTCTTTTGAGTTGTAGGTTTAGGTACCTCCCAACCTTTTTGGCATCTATAAGTTGCGCTTCCAACTGACTGATGGTAATATTTGTCTTTCTATTTTTTTTTCCTAAATTTATCAAGTTCTTCAAGGGCGCTAACAAGTTCAGCTCTTAGGTCTACTTCTCCTTCTACATATGAGTCACTACCTGAGGCTTGAGCATCTAGGCCCATAAACAAAACTTCAGTTTCTTTAACTTCACTTCCATCTGAATCTTCACTATCTTCCATGGTGTAAACACTTTTATTTTTCCCATAGGGTTTTTTCTTGTTTCTTGGTTTACCCTTTTTGAAACTCGAAGTTTCCTTTTCTTCATTCTCATCTTGTCTAGTGTAGGTTCATTTAGAGGCAAAATGTCCAATCTTTCCATAGTTAAAAAAATTTAAAGGTAACTTCCCATTGTATTTTCCAGTCCCTCTCTCAAGTTTTTAATGAAAAGAGCTTCCTCATCATTTGGGTTTTCTGATTGATTGTTTAAGGAGGCTTTAAAAGCTACTTCTTTTCTGAAAGATCCATTTTTTCCTATTCTCATCTCATATGCAGTGATAATTCCATGTAACTCATCCATTGTTAACTTTTTAATATCATCTCGTTCTTCTAAGGTACATACCTTTCAGTCATATCTCATTGGTAATGTTCTTAGTACCTTTCTTACCACTTCCTTTTCTTTTAATTTCCTCTAAGTGCTCTGATCACATTAACAAATTCATATACACAAAGAAGGTATTCACCAATATTCTCTTCTTCTTTCATTTTAAGAGTTTCAAATTGACCTTTATATGTTTGAAGTTTAGATTCTTTTACCTCAGACTTTCCTTCATAGATAATTTTCAACTTGTCCCAATCTTGTTTGGCAGACATGCATTGCATAACTTTAGTAAATACTGAGTTTCTTAAACCACTTAAGATTGTATTTAGGGATTTGGAGTTACCTTCATATTCACCAAGTTCAACTATGTCTGTAGGGTATTGGTTTCCCATTTTAAGATCCCTTTATGTTTCTTCCTAGACCTTCCATCCCAGGGACATCATATGACACCTTATTCTTACACTCAAGTAAGCATAATTTTCTCTGGTAAATAGTGGAGGTTTGTTAGTGGCCAATCCTTCTCATTGATCCATTGTGATTTTGGATAGGATCTTTCTTCCAATGGTCAAGCTGTTGTGAAGGAACCCTACTATGATACCAATTGTTGGTTTATCCCACAATACTAAGAGGGGGGGTGAATCAATATTGCCAGTTTTTCTTTAAAATAAACAAAATAAAAAATTAAGACACAAATTTTATCGTGGAAACCTCAAAAGAGAAAACCACCAAAACAAACTCATTAATAATATGAATTTACAAAATTGTTTATATGCTTCTACAAAAAGGATGTAAACACACCCTGGGATTTTCCTGCAACTATAGATAGGGATGCTACAACACCCCTATGGTTTTCTTCCTGCTTCAACAGACAAGGATGCTTCGACACCCTATTCTCTAGCTACGACTAGAAGGAGGCTACAACCCCTTGTAGACCCATTGCCTGTCCTAGAACCACCCTACCACCTTGTTTGGATTTTATCAGTATTTTGGAATAGTTTGTAAACTATTCACTTTGGAATCTATCAAGCTCTCTAACATGGGAACCTAATTCTTTACACATTTATTCAATAAATACTCTTTACCTATTTCCTATCAACGCATCTCTCCATAGTTGTGCTCTTTCTCTTTAGATCATGACTGTTTACTTACAGTCACAACTATTCATCATCTGCTTGTTCAACCGTTGCATCATTTCATCCTTATGTTTCAGCAAAAAAAACCGTTTCTTTCTTCCCACAACTCAGAGTCCATTTCCGCAACCTTGTTTCTCGTTTTCTAATGCTTTTGTAATCTTCTTCTCCAGATACAATATGAAAAGTTGATCTTATGCATGAATCTCTCTAGAACATTGATATTCGCTATATATTTCCCTTTTGAAATCATATTTATGCACCAAGTTTTCTTCTTCAATGTTTCCCCACCGTTGATCTTCATCGGGCTTCTCCATGAGTGTCGATATCCATATTGCGGGATGTGGAAATGTAACATTTCCTCAAATTTTATCTCAAATTTCTGCAATCTCTTTTCCACAAGATCCTTTCCACAAGCTCCTTTCATCAAGCTTCTTTCCACAAGATCCTTTCCGCAAGCTTCTTTCCACAATATTTCTTCCGCACCATCAATCTCTTGCGGAGTCTTTCTCGACCTTCGATTTTCCAGATTGCGGGTTGCTAGTTCATAAAATATTTAAATGTTACTTCCACAATTCCCTTTCTGCATTTTTTCTTCTGTACCATCGATCTCTTTTAGCGGAACTAATATCAGCCGTCCGACCTTGATCTTTTGTGGAGCTTTGGATTTTCTGCCTAATTGTTGGAATTAATCCTTAATTGTCGAATCTAGTGTGGGACTAATATAGGCTGTTTGATATTGATTATTTCGAAACTTCATCCTTATGCCTATATTTTTTAGAACTGATCCTCAACCGTTGGATCTAGGCAGGGACTAACCTCTGCCATCCAATCTTACTCCACGAAACTTTATCACTTAACATGTGTTTTAACCTCTACGCTAGTTCATTTAGCAAGAACATTGCGAGTCATCAATTTAATTGGATGATCAATCTCAATCATTCAAATTGCTATAGGGTTGTTTTCCATTCAACCTACAACCTGTGCTATTTCCTTTCATTAACATCTTTGACATCAATGACAACCATTTTACTCAACACCCTATGCACAAAAATTTCACATTCCCTTACTGATAAAAACCCTAGTTTCCAAAACTGACCTAAAACAGGATCCCTTGTCCATGAACCCAAAGCAGAGGGACACCCTAGAAATATCTCGATGTATTAAATCCAACGGAGTCAATAGTTCATCGATCTGAGCCACATCCATCATTCTATGGCACGTTGAATCCGACCTCCTATAGGATTTCAAGGACACCCGTTGAATCCCTACCCAGGGCATAGAATGGAAACTGTTTATCAAAACAGGGTTCTGGTGGGTCATGCAAGCATGTTTAGGGAGGTTCCATGTGGGAATTCTAGCCACACATTCATGGTCAATTAATTTGCAAAGTTAACCTGTATGTGCAAAAAATTCACATTCCCTTACTGAACAAAACGCTAGTTTCAAAAATTGACCTAAAAAAGGATCCCTTATCCATTGAACCAGAGTAGAGGGACACCCTTAGCACTATCCAGATGACTTGAATCCAATAGATTCGATAGTTATTTTATCTAATCGACGACCATCATTCTATGGCACGTTGAAACCTACCTCCTACAAGCTTTCAGGGGCACCTGTTGAATCCCTACCTGGGGCATAGAATGGAAATTGTGAATTAAAAATGGGTTTTGGTGGGTCGTTGAAGCATGTTTAGGGAGGTTCCATGTGGTAATTCTAGCCATACGTTCATGGTTGAGGAATGTGGAAAGTTGACCCCTATGTGAAAAATTTCACATTCCCTTACTGAGCAAAACCCTAGTTTCCAAAATTGACCAAAAAAAGGATCCCTTATCAATGGACCCAGAGTAGAGGGCCACCCCTAGTAATATTCTAATGTCCTGAATCCAATGGAGTGAAAGGTTCATCGATCCAAGCCATGACCATCAATCTATGGAATGTTGAATCCCACCTCCTACAGGATTTCAAGGACACCTGTTGAATCCCTACGCGGGGTATATAATTCCTACCTCTAGGCTCCAAAATAGGGTTTATATGGTTTAGATTCCAAACTATGTTTTACGCTGCAAACTAGATTTACTAGGATTGGTTATAGGAATTGTAAGCCAGGATTGGCCATGGTTATTAGGATAGGATTACCACTCCTTAACTACACGACTCATGTGGAGAAACAAATTATCAAATTCAAGGAGATAATTATCTAATTCAAGGAGATGTCCTTATAGGACCAACTTTGAGATTCAAGGTAGATGCAATAGACATATCCCAGATAGAGTGGTAGATAATGGTCTTGGGCCATATGGCATAAGTCTTGTAAGTATGAATATAACGCAACAAATACATGATGAAGGTTGTGAAATTTATCAAGTTGTAGAAGTCGATTCAATTTATCAATCTATTAAGTGACCAATCTGTCAAGTTGTAAATAATCAATGAGACCATCAAACCAAATACTTGACTACCACATACTTGTCTACTTACCTGTGGTCATTCAACTAGACCATCAGGATCACCTCTAATAGCAACGGTATCCTTTAGCCTCTCATGCTAAGAGTAAGGCAACAAGTATCATGACTTTGATGAGTTATTTATTGGCACTATTTGCAGCTGTAGTTTTCTGCCAATAACTAAGTTTGTATAATGGTATACAATTTGACATGGTCTAAAATATTCAAATACATAACCTTTTTCTTTTGTGCTTGGGTAACTTGTGCCAAATATTCTCCTTTGATAACCATCGACCTAATTAGAAAATCATTGCCCTCAGAGGTGCTTAATGAGACAATGAGGTTCTTCTTCCCATCCAAGCAACATGCTAGACAGTAGTCAGTATGCCATTCATTTCCTCTCAGGGCAACCACTGCATCTATGTTCCCCACATAAAATAAAGTGTAGAACTAGGAGTGAGCTAACTAAACACAACCAGTCCTTAAACATTTGTCACACTGAAATATCATCACCATCATGTTATGAGATAGATATTACCTTCTCTATTTCAATCCCTCAAAGTTTTCCCTAGAGAAATGATAGGAAAAAATATTCCTTTACATTTTTTCCTTTTTTTGAGCTAGTAACGCTCTTTCCCCATTGACAAAAAGCATTTCCCAAGAATCAAAGAGCTGGTAACACTCCTGATACATGAGCAAAGTGTAGTGCCATCGCTTCTAGCCTTACTGCAAGAAGTGTTACCCCCTTAGCATCACCTATTTTCTTCATTGGAGGAGCGGTGCTTGAGTTTTCAAGAAAAAAAGAGAAGCTTTTAGAGGCTTCTCGAAGCTTGCCTTCATGGAGCCTCATCCCTATGGTTTAGGACTAGATGGAGCTCGAGATCCTTCATTTTTGGATCTTATCTCCACCTCACCCATGAGATACTCAACCATACCTATCCTCCCATGCCTTTAAATACTAGCTCATCCCCCATGGGGAAGAGGAGGAAGAATTGTGTTGCATACCCAAACTCTATCCAAATAATTCTTAAACCATTGGAGGCAAGGTGAAGTTAGAGGCAAGGAGCCATTGGAAGGAACTCTCAACACCAAGGCATAAAGGTTGTAGTCTCTCCAATCATTTATAATAAAAAATGTCTTTTCTTTCCCATATTTAATGTATCATTTGTATATATTGTTTGATTCCTTGGTCACTAGCATAGATCTAGTTGATTATATTGTAAGCTATCATGTTCCTCTTGTTGTTTTCCATCTTTTACAGGTTCTTCTATGAGGATAGCGAGGATGACCTTTAAGAGAAGTATCATGGAATTTCATTCAAGTGATTAACCAGATCTAGGGAAGTTTAACATTTGGTGTTTTTGTTTTGTTCTAGACCTTAACCATTTAGATCTAGGGAACCAACTCTTGTTCGTAGGAGGTGGGTATTTTCAGCTAACAAAAGTGGCAGCCATAATGGGGACTACTTTGAATTATGAATCATTGGTAAGTTGAACCCTACACCTTCATTTTCAATTTGTAGACCTACTTTTTCCATTGATAGATCTATAGAGCTGCTTTGAATTTGATTGATTTTCCTCTATCAGCCTTTGGATCTTCATATTTTTTGTTCACTGGGTTTTCTAGTGATTGTTTGGGTTCATTATTTCAACTGTAGCTTACTTTTCTATTGTGTTTTTTATTTTTCAAATCGCCATATAGGGCACCTCTCCTGGGCTGTGTTATAAGTGCAGTTATGGAGTTGTCATTTCCTTTTCCCTATTAGCATAAAGCGGTGCCACCACCCTTTTTCAGTGTGAAAGAAGCAATGATGGAACTGGTAACACCCTGGTGTGAACCTGCAAGAATCAATGCAACTGCTCTATTTTCGTGGACAAGAAGCGGTGCTCACACTGGTAATGCCTTGTTCAACACCTGTAGAAGCAATGCCAGGTATTTTTACTATCCATGTTTGGTGCTTTATTCTTAAATGTTTTTTTTGGTATTTGAGATGCATGCTTCAGATAGTTACAGTTGTTGTTTGAACTCTGTAATTCATTTTTGAACAAAAAACTCAATAAAAAAAAGAGCCCCTGGACACCCCATTGTGCATGTATGAATCCATAGGTATTCTCAAGAATTCTTATTGATGTTGGTATTTTAAGCTTCATGGTTGGATTTCAATAGAACTTGGTTTTCTTAGATCTATGATTTTTTTCTTCTTGAACAGAACAAGAAAATATTCATTTCAGTTTTTTCTTCATTTATTATACATGATTTTTGTATGTTTTTTCCTTTTTTAAAATCTTGTGAAAATCCATATAAACGTTATTGTAGAATGTTTCTATTAGTTCATTCTTGCTTTAGTTGAAGAAATATGAACACTTTTGTATAAAAGTTGTAATTACTTTTCTTGCTTCTTATTAGAGATCTCACTTCTTTTTTAGTACAAAAAATAAAATTTGTTTGTTTCAGTTAGGAATAGACCATATAAATAGTTTGTTTTATTTGTGTATGGGATTTATTCTGTGTTTAAAATAAATTGAAGCTCTCTCTCCCTTCCTAAAGTAGGGAATACGTTAAAAGTTAAAGTGAAATTTTGCACAATCATACTACGTGGTTTTACTTTTTATGTCCTCACCTCATGCATCCATCTAACCATTCAAGTTAAAATCAAGCTTTAGAATTAGGTTAAAATCTTTAGCAATTTGTGTGTTAGGTTAGAGACGTATTTTGGCATCTTTAAACATAGGATATGTCGTTCATTTCCTGAACTGCATCTTAGGTATTGTGTGGTTCTTCCACGTACAATTGGTATATTGAACAACCTTTCACGTACCCTTGAGGTATATCAAAAGGTACTTCATGTACTCACTTGTATATCAGAAGGCCCCTTCCGAAATGATTGTGCATTAGAAAACACTACTACAGAGTCGATCTCTGACATACCTTATGTATATCAGGAAACACCTTTAGGAATATCGAGACCATCCGAGTACATCCCTTTGGTCATCCTATCATCTCAATACACTGAGAACAACACTCAAGGAGATTAATACGCATGTGTCGTTCAGGTAGTCGGGTATTCAGGTGAGGGACTATTGATCCTCCTTGCCATGTTTTACTATTGGACCCTACGATATATAGTGAGTTGTGGTGATTTAAAAATGCTGTGAGGTTCCAGACCTTTGATCCACTCCTCTCACATATTTTTCTTGCTTCTTTAGTTTGAGTAGCGCTTGTTGTCTGTATAGTTAGGATTTTCTTAGAAGAGAGAGATAGTTTTGTTACATAGTTATGGCTTCACCTTCCAGGATTACCAACCAAGAGACTCCTTTACCAAGCACATCTTTTGTTTTCCCTCCATCTGGGGATGTTGGTCCTCCTCTCATGGCTCCATTAAGCCTTCCTGGATTGACTATTGGATTACCTATTTGGTTATTCTCTAGTCCAATTATCCCATGTCCACCAGTTGCCTCTGATCCTAATCCTTCATTGCGAGAGCATCAACCTCATGTTGATCCCTCTCCTTCTTCACTAGATGTGTCTTCTCCCATTTCTCCCTCTTCTCCTATTGAAAGTTGTAGTATTAGTATTCAGGTGGGTAAGAAGAAGAAGAAAAGGAAGATTAAGAAGAAGAAAAACAAACAAAAAACCAAGTCTCAACCAATTACTCCTCCCAGTGTGGAGAGTATTGACTTGCACACCCAAATACCGCGTAAGCCCAAATTCCCTTGCAGGATTTGCAAGGGCGATCACCTTCTAAAAGATTGTCATGGTCTAGCCCTTGTTTTAGAAGAGTGGTCTAAGTTTTCCCAGCAAACGATGTCATTATCCTTTGGTCATCATACTGATGAACACCCCTCAACTAGTGACTCTTTGGTTAAGAGTCGAAAGGGTAAAGTCATAAATCCTTGCTTTCTTTGTAGGGATATGCACTTTACTTACCTTTGTCCTCTCATGGGTGAAGATTATAAGTTGTTGAAAGATATTAATGTTTCTCGTCAATGGCTTCCAAGAGGTTATCGTAAGTTGACTCTTGAGCCCCTACTGGTTGATCAAGTGGTTGATTCGGTTTCATCCATGGTTGATCCCACTCTTCCTTCCAAGAGTGAATCCCAAGTGGTCAATTCAATATCATTTATGGTTGATACCACTCTTCCTTTGAAGAGTGAAGTTAAAGTGGTTGAGTCAATGTCATCTCTACCCAATCCCACTCTTTCATCAGAGAGTGCTAAGACTCAAGTAGTCACTTTGACCAAATCTTCGTCTTGTTCTTATCTTCCAATAGAGAATGAACTTAAACCTACTAAAATTTTTATGCTTCATTTTGATTGTTCTTGATAAGAGGAAAATTTGTCTCTTTCGACAAAACCCTCTCCAAGTAATGAGGTTATTTCCTTTGATTGGAGTAACCTAATAGATTCTCATATTCATTCAAGTGTTCCTTTTCCAGATAGTTCTGCAATTTACCACTAGGTGGATTCTTCGCACTATTGTTGATGAAGGGGCTTCTGTTAGTATTCTATCCTCAATTGCTTGGAAATATTTAGGTTTGCCTCAGCTTGTGCGAGCCACCGATCAGATATTGGATTTTAATTGAAGACCTACTGCACCTTTAGGGATCCTTCCTCATTTCCCTATTACATTAGGAGGGAAAATTGTCTGTATTGATGTTATGGTGGTCCAAGGTCCTTTATATTTCAATCTGATCCTTGGACGTGATTATTTTTATGCCATGAAGGCTGTAGTTTCCACACTCTTAAGAGTTATGCATTTTCCCCATGATGGGAAGATTGTGACCATTGATCATATTTCTTTTGTTACACCTGACCATCACATTACTCCTAGTCATCGGACTGCCCTAAATGTGCCACATGTTCTTGTGGTTCCTTCCCCTTATCGTAGTTAGCTTCTACCCATCATCGGTAAAATGGGGGCATGGCTCTAGTCTATGGACATCATATTGGAGTTAAACCTCTAGCTTTTACGAAAGGGGTGCATCCTACCAACCTCTGGATATCATGTTGGGTAGCAGGTTTGTGAACATAGTTTATTTTTTCTGTGTCCAGCTCGTTAAAAAATGAGACAAATTTGCAACCATAGTTCTTTTTCTATGTCAAGATCGTTAAAAAATGAAACAAGTTTGTGAGAATAGTTTCTTTTTTATGTGTCAAGCTCGTTAAAAAATGAAAAAAATGTCAACGAGCATAGTTCTTTTTCTATGTCAACCTCGTTAAAAAATGAAATAGGCTTTCTCAAGAAAAGTTTACCTTTTGGTTTCAAGCTTGCATAAAAATGAAACCATGTTTCAAGCATAGTTATTTTTTGTTTCAAGATTGTGTAAAAATGAAACATGTCATTTTGAGCATAATTCTTCTTCTGTGTCAAGCTCATTAAAAAATGAATCAGATACTCTGAGCATTCTTCCAACTGATCTTTAAGATCATTAAAAACAGTAAGATGGTGTTGAGCTTACTTTTCATTTTTCATGCTCTGGTTAAAACATGAAAAGTGGTTTGAGCTTAGTTTATTACTTTTTCATGATCTGGATTCAAACATGAAAAATATTAATGGATTTTTCTTTAAGCTCTTTTCATAATCTTAAAATGTGAAAAGTTTTCCAATTGAAATTGTATTCTTCACGCTCGTAAAAAGACCTGAAGAGTTGTCTTCCTGGTGATAGTTTACCCCTTTTTCAGACTAGGGGGCACTACTTACGAAAAAGGTATACTACAACCAATAGTGATTGGAAGAGTTCTCCTAGGAATTATTTTATATTTTTTTAGGCCTCAAGGACTAAATTTTACAAAAACATCCATTTTGGAGTCTTCTTAGTCATTCTAGACTCTTTAAACATGAAATGACAAATGAGTTTTCTTTCATCGGACTCATAAAATAAAATGATGAAAGACCCATTTTTTGGGAACGAAGCCATCCTTTCTCAGGTTTGTCAAACATATGAGTTTGGACTTGTGTGAAGGACGATCTATATCGAGCATTTGTTACCCTCTTCCAGCTCGTTAAAAATCAAAGAGGCACTCATAAATCATGTTGGGGAAATTAAGGGAAGGGAAATACATTTCATTTGCAATAAATGACAGTTATTAGTCACCTTTGAACATGGAAAGTGTCTGCATTTCATTCAGTCAATTGGGTATTCAGATTTTCTCCAATTCGATCTACTTTCATGAGTCATGTCACTCCTTTAATTCTTCAAAGAATGCATTGTCACATTGTGTTCCACCTCGATAAGTCAGTGCTGCCAAGTCTTCGGTCATGCTGCCTTATGTTCAAAATGGAAATTGTCATGAGAGTTTACACCTGTATTCAAAACAACGTTTTGTGTCAGTTACTTTTGAGTCAGTCCTATGGTTACATCATACTCAAAATTCTAGAATTTTATTCCGAGTTTCGTGTCGTCGATGTGGGATTCATCATGGCCCTCCTTCGACGAGACTATTCTTGTCGACTTCAACTTATCATCCAGGAATTATTCTTAGAAACAAGTTTAGTACCTTGAGATCTATATTCCTTAATGACAAATTTTCTCTCTGTTAAGTCATGAATTTGTTTTCTTCATTCTTATATTTTGCTTGTGTTTTTTGTTTTAAGCTTGCTCATTTGCTTACTTTTAGGAAATTTTGGTTTAAAGTGAAATTTTAATTTTTGCTTTTAGGTTTTCATTATATTTTGTTTTTCTTATGGTTCTGAAGGGTTCTATAGGACATATGTTGATTAAAGGTTTCACAAATAAACACTAAGATCAAGGTTTACCATATAAACCTTCATTTAAAATTGAATTAAGGGTCAAAAAGAACCAAATTTGAGTTTTAAACATTCTTGTAGCGCAATGGTTAAAATTTTACACTGAGGAGCTACAAGAATATCGCGAGTGCTAAATTTGTCAGTTTTTGCGCCAAATTTTCCCATGATTTCGCTCCTAGATGACTAATCACATGTGTAGACAAGTTTGATACGTGTTTCATCTTTTATAATCATGCAAACAGGTGTGGTCTATGACGTGAGGAAGATCGTGGAAGTCATAAGTTAGGGCTCGGCAAATCATGGCAGACAGAGGAGCAAGGCGAGATTAACAGGAAAGAGGTTCTCCACATAGGCATTGCGAAGCTGGTGGAGAAGTGGAATGAAGACAAATTGCTTAGAATCCAAAATTTGCGGTTGAAGAAGGGAATTTAGGGTTTTCTGAATGCGATAGTTGTAAGTAAGATGAAGACTTGATGACACCTGGACGGTTAAATTCGACATTCAGATAGTCTAAGAATCAATTTCAAACACCTGCAGCAAGTCGGGAGTCAGGTATTCCGTGTGACTTTGGTCATGGTTTGCTAAATTGGGGTTTTTCCATTAAGGCTTGTTATGTTAAATTGATTAAAGAAAACATAAATTCATGTTTTTAACAAGCTCCCAACAGTGAGAGATCAGTCTAAAAGGTCGAAATGAACATCTTGGATGTTAGTTAAGTTCAGCAGCAGCTTTGTTATAGATTTTTGGTGCTCTATTTGACCTAAGTTATCCAAGCTCAGTATAAAACATTCCCTACATTGACAATAGAACAAACTGTATAAAATCAAGGACAATCAGCCAGGGAAAATCCAAAGGACAGCTGACTGTCAAAACTCTAAAAACTAGAGGAAAAAAGGGCTGTTAAGACACTAACAGGTTCTTAAAATTACATAGAAACATCATTCAGCCATGGGAAAGCATATGAAGAAAAGTGGGAAGACCAACAAGGCTGAACCCACTGAACTGAATTGGATAGACAAGTTTCTTAGATGTGCAGAACTCTTTGAGAATGCTGGATGGTTGGACTTCTTTAAGAATATTGATGGATACAACACCAAAGTTTCTCATAAATTTGCTCAATGTTATAACCAAGATATAGTATCATTTGACACTCTGAAATTCAAATTAACTATAGAGTTGGTGGCTGAAGCAATAGGAGTCAGGAATGAAGGAGAGATTTGGTTCAAAAAGGTGCCATTTACCTTCAATGCCCAAAGGTATCTTTTTCCTGGCATTATTCTAGACTAGAGTAAGGGAGTGCTCATCTAGAATTTCAGAGCTGAATGGGTAGAGCCCATCAAGATTCTACAAAGCTACATTACTTGTGAAGGGAGGTATGCTTTTGTATTCAAGTATCATTTTAGGTTCCTACAACACCTTGTTGGTGAATCAAGGATGAGTCTCCCTTTCTTCCTATTGAAGAGTTTGCAGAAAATGTCAAGCATGATTAAAGAGAATCATGACCACACTGCACAGTCCATTTTTCATCATGGATTGATCAAGCTTATTATCAGTACTGTTCTGCAAAGAGAAGGAAATACTTGGGACTACTTTCTCTTTTGGTCTGGGTTCCAAATTAACCAAGAAGGACAGCCTACCAAAAAGCATGTTGATAAGGGACAAAACATAATTAGAAAATTAGGGCAAAACGTCAAGGCTGAAGATAAAAAGTGTGTCAAGCTTGAGGAAGTGGCAGAACATTCAAAGGGAGATTATGAATCTTAGTAGCCTTCAGCTGACAGTAAGGGAAAAAGTTTGCTGTTTATTAAAAAGGAAACCCAGCCTGTGCAAAATAAAGCAACAGCAGAAGCACTCATAGATGAAAAAATTGTTTTCACAAGAGAAGGTTGCAGAAGGTGAAGATAATACTAAGGTCCAACAACGAATCCCAATTACCATTTTATCTGAAGATGAAGGATACTTGTTGGAAGGAGATGAATTGACTGTCAGTGTTGAAACAAGGGTTGGCATACACAGGGAGTTCTCCAGTCAAGAAGATAAGACAGTCATGCCAAAGAAAAATAAGATCAAGGTCAAAGAATTTGCCTCTATCATGCATCAAAGAAAGAGTTTAAATATGGTAGGAGAGTTTGCCCCAGGATGGAGACCCAAAACTAGATCCAAAAACAAATTGAGGCTGAACATGAAAAAGCTTCTAAACCCTAAGTTAAACACAGAAGAGGTAACTATGATTGATACTTCTTCTTTAGATGAAAATCTAGAATCTAGCAAAGGTAAAAGTAAAGGAAAGAAACCATTGAAGACAGTAGAAGAGTCCAGCCTCACCGAAACCAAACTATCTGCTATGTTTTTGGAATTAAGAGGTGAAATGTTGAAGGAACAAGAGAAAGAAGAAATGGAAGTTTCCTATTCAGAAAATAAGTTGTTGATGGATGAAAATGCACTTGATGAAACAGATAATCAAGAAATTCCAAGTGTTCATGGTGTTTCTACATAGCTATTTCCTGAGGATGAGGACATATTTAGAAAGCTGAATATCCCGTGGCTGCCTAGTGAGCTACAGAATACCATAGCAGGCAAGGTTTTTGACTTAGAAAAGGAAAATTTGTAAAAGACCATCAAGCAGTATAAGCATCAAATGGAGTACATGCAAGAAACAAATGATGGTTTGATCCTACCTAATAGAAGACTCAGGGAGGACTTAGAAGAAGTGAATGATCATTACCAAGAGCTTACTTCAGTCTCCAAGGAGGCCCTAAAAAGGAAAAGAAGCACAGATTTACAGTGTGCAGAATTGAAACTGACTATCAAAATCCTACAGCAGCAGAATAAGGAGCTTACAAGAAGGATGACAGATATGGAAGCTGATAAGAAGAAAGCTAGGAAAAAGGCCCAAGCCTTGGATGGGATAGCTTTATTGGTAGAAGATGCTATAGACCTTTGAGTATTGTTAGTTATGCAGTTACTTGTTATGTTTTTGAGAAATAATTTATTTTGCAAATTATAATTTTGACATTATCGTATCGATGAGTAGGCTAAAAATAGTTAGGGTTTAGACCCTAATTGAATTTTGAAAAACAGTATTTAGGAAGATCAAAAAGAGAACAAGGGGTTGGATTTTTGGCTGGCTTAAGGAGGTCTCTTGACTTGTTTATGAGCTAAGTACTTAACTCTCATGTGTATTTGATGAACATAATTATGAAATATATGATCCATATTACCCTTCAGCCTGTGTTTTGGCTTCATTTCTAGCTTTTTTAGCTACATAATTGATAATTTCATTGCTGGTTTATAGTCTTTATGCTTGTAATGCTTGTCAGTTGTGGATGAACTTCAAAGCTATGTTTTGTTGGTACATGGTTATTATATTATGCATCTCTGTTCTTCTTTATTTGTGATTCGGTTCCTATTTGGCTTATGAATGTATTCACTTTTTGTCACCAAACTTCAAAACCAGAAAAACCTTTCAGAAAACCTAAAAAACCTAGTTTTGCTTGATTCAATATTTGAGATTGTGTTGGCTTGTTTCTTTGTAGTCTGGAAACAATTTCTGGCACAAACACTTTCTTTCAACAATAGCTTTACATCATTGACCTTTGATCGAAATATTCAGATGAGCGTTCGACATCAAATCATCTATTCACACTCAGGAGATTTTACTATGGTACCTTGGGAATCATTGACATCAATGGTGATCTCCCTCGCACTTGTTAACAATTCTTATCATTAATCGGTAATCAAGTGGTTTCTACCATGTTCGATGTCAAGACATTGTAATCACATGGATAGAATCATACTTTGTGGAAGATGAGACAAAGACCCTGGGTATTTGTTAAGTGCTCATTGCTTTCCCCAGGTTGTGATAGAGTATTTTTTGTAAGTCCTAGCATGGATCCACATTTGTATGTTTGTGGTTGTGCTCAGATTTGCGTCTATATGAAATAGATCTACATTGTATGTCTTGCAGCTATGTCCAAATTTGAATCTTCTTCGCATGGATATATGCTATATTTTAGTAGACATGACTTTTTTGTATCTTGCATGGATCTGCGTTGTATTGGTCGGTAGCCATGTTGTGAGTCATTTGGGACAAATGTAAATGGTGCTACAGAAATTTTTTGATGCTTGAGAAGTTCTGATCATTGGACCTTTGCCTCGATACTATACCTTGTTCTTTCAAAGTATATTTCCTATAATTTCTCTCTAGCCATCATACTTTGGGTGGCATCTCTATTACATCGAACTATCATCACCATCATGTTTTGAGATAGGTATTCCCTTATCTGTTTCAATCCCTCAAATGTTTCCCTAGAGAAACCACAGGAAAACATATCCCTTTATAGTTTTTCCTTGTTTTGAGCTGGTAATGCTCTTTCCCCATTGACAAAATCAAAGAAGCAAAGAGTTGGTAACGCTCTTGATACATGAGCAAAGAGTGGTGCCACTACTTCTAGCCTTACTACAAGAAGCCTTACCCCCTTAAAAAAATCTATTTGCTTCATTAGAGGAGCAGTGCTCGAGTTTTCAAGGAAAAAAGAGAAGCGCCTTCATGGAGCATCATCCCTATGGTTTAGGACCAGCTAGAGCTCAAGATCCGTCATTTTTGGATCTGATCTCCACCTCACCTATGAGATCCACAACCATACATATCCTCCCATTCCTTTAAATACTAGCTCATCCCCCATGGGAAAGAGGAGGAGGAATTGTGTTGCATACCCAAACTTTGTCCAAATAATTCTTGAACTATTGGAGGCAAGGTGAAGTTAGAGGAAAGGAGCCATTGGAAGGAACTCTCAACACCAAGGCATAAAGGTTGTAGTCTCTCCAATAATTTCTAATAAAAAATGTCTTTTCTTTCCCATATTTAATGTATCATTTGTATATATTGTTTGATTCCTTGGTCATGAGCATACATCTAGTTGATTATATTGTATGCTATCATGTTAGTCTTGTTTTTTTCCATATTTTATAGGTTTTTTTGTGAGGATAGTGATGGCGACCTTTAAGAGAAGATCTTGGGATTTCATTCAAGTGATTAACCAAATCTAGGGGAAGTTTAACATTTGGTGTTTTTGTTTTTTTCTAGACCTGAAGCATTCAGATGTAGGGAACTAGATCCTGTCCGCAAGAGGTGGGTATTTCTGGCTAACAACATTTCAAATTTAGCAACATAATAGTAGAACTTGGTTGTACGAGATCTGAAATGTGGTCATAGTCATGTGAAATACTCGACTAGACCTCCTCCATCTGGGATAGTTCTGTAGTTATTTGTCAACTAATGGGGAGTGATAAACGATCCCAGCTATCAACCCAATCTGTGGATTTGTAGTTGTCCCATTCACCACTATTACATGGATAACAAAAACAAGAGAGTTTCCTTGTCCACATTTCAACTAAAGCATTGTCTGAAATTCTAACTGAATGGAATGCACAATTTCCTTGGATGGTCTTGCACTCATATAGGTGTGATCGATATACATCGAACACCTCCAAAAAATATCTATGTACATGTTCTTTTTAAGATGATTTGTCTTCTTTCCGTATGGTTCCTTGCCCCATCACTGAATAACACCATGCAACAATGGCCTTTGCATCTCAAATGAGAGAAATAATTGTGAATTTCATCTCTTTCCTACGTAATGCAGTCTTAATGCATGCACCTGCTCCACCACATTCCCCTTTTTTGTGTCCGGTCTCAAAATAGTTCCAAATATGTGGCACCTTGTGCCTCTTGTGGAGAATACACAACCATTGGAAGACATGGGAATTTTTAAATTTCCCCGCACAACCATCAGACCAAATCCAATGTTGTTCTATCTGTATATTGTTATCCTCCAAGTGATTGTAGAACAATTGAAAGTTGTATTGGACAAAATCAAAGTCATGATACCTATCATCACTTATGTAAAAGTGATACTCCCTCAATATAACCCTTTTTTCTTCAACACTTTCTACCCCATATCTATAGGTGATATGGACCATTATGATGACATGGTCTAAGTGATAATATTGAATTTGAATATTGTTGTGTGGTTGAAGAGTGTAGTTTTCCACAAAATCAGCCATCAATAATATAGTTCCAATAGGAAATGTATCCCTGCACGTTCTAAATTGCTCATCTTGCCAACGAGCCGCATGTACATGCTTACATATTGTTGTGTCTTTCCAAAAAATTCCTCCATGAAGTTGCAAACCAGTACTTGGTAGATCAACAATAAAGATGTACAGATCAATAGGTTCTTACATATATGAAGTATCAATACATGAAGAAAAAAGTACTATTCAGGAACTTGTTACTAACCTGAGAGGTGATCAATTGTATATTTTTTATTTCATTCCCTCCACCGATATCATACGTGACATATTTGAATGCCTGCAAGTTCACTTCATGTCTCCCAAGTTCATGCTCATCAGTCACATGTATGCATTTTTCCAAAAATTCCATTCCACCACACCTTGGGCATGTTCCATCTACGCAAGGCCTTTGATAAAATGTGCAACCTTCTGTCCTTCTACACAAAATGCTATGAATAAAGTCTCTAGATGATGTCAGTGGCCATGTAGTTGAGCATTCCCACACAAGAGTGTTATTCAATACACACAATATATGTATATATGTGTCATAATAATAACCGTACTCAATGTGATATCGACAACAACATGTTTTATGAGTGGTGTTTATTTTAACATACCATGGTTTGGATTTCTTGAAGGATATTTGTCCCATGTTAAGTTCATGATGTTCATGCCTAAATATTTCATATAATTCTATTTGTGTCATGTCAAGAAAATATTTAATGTGGGGCTCACGATCCCTTGAACCAATTCTCAATTTTAGTACATCTTTTTGGTTGGATGATGGTCTATTATTGTCACAACAAAACTCCTGCACCAGTCCCTTTACCACATCAATGAGCTTCATATTGGAGTGTGGAAACCTGCCAATGAAGGACCAGACATCTGTTCTACCAAAGTCAAGTTGTTCTCTTCTAGAAAAAAACCTACAGAGTGCTTTGATATCCAATCCTATAAGTTTGGATGTATGATTAAGAAGTTGAAGGGCCTTGGTGCTTTTGTTCATGATTGATTATGATGACACACTATTGGGAAGGTGGGGTAGACCCAGGTTCTTATGCTTTTATCTTCACACCAACAAACAGACCCACCGTGTTGGCCCTTTCGGCAACAACCTGTGAACGGGTTGCAGTCTCACTCGAAACAGCTATGGGGTGCCACAGAATCAGGTTTCTACAGGTGAAAGAGGGATATTACTGTACTGTCACGTCCCCATGCCTCTGACCGGTGTAGAGGACGCGACTACTAGCTTTATCATGCCAGGCTAAGCGCCCATGAACATGTACAGGCTTAAAAATTACATAAACAGAATGCTTAAAAGTATGCATTGAACTTAAATATGCACATATGAGACTTTGTCAAGCACAGATGCAATTATCTAGCAGACACAGCTACAATTGTATATTATACACAGCTATGATTATTTATCCTTACACAGTGGAATCAACATGCATTTAAACAAGCATTCATTCACATGTTCATCAATTTCCTTAACAGTAAATTAAGATTGCAGAGGAAAAATAAACAAGATCACTTATCTTATGATGAACTCGATCCGCAACCAGCTATGTCGCTGCAACATTCCACCCAACCATAGGCGAGCGTGCTCATCAGTCTCTCGGCAACGCTTCCACCCCCGAGCTGGGCATGATTCTCCAAGGAATAAGGGAACTAGCAGGCTTACACATAGCCAGGATACACAAAACACATAACCAAGCCAACAAAGTTGGGTTTATCAGGCCATTAAGGAGCTGATGAAGGCAAATTGCTAAGTTGGTGAGCTCATTACAGAGCTAAGAACACCTACACTAGAACTAGCCTGACCTCTAAAACACCCAAACACACCCAAAACAAGGAATCAGTCCCTTCTCTGCTACACAGTCCCTCAGGCCCTGCATTCCCTTCCAGTGCCATTCAGGGGTGATGGAGAAGAAGACCAGCCCTCTAGCTCTGTCTGTGTGGTTTCCAGCCACCAAGTTTATCAAGCAAATCTAAGCCAACGTCCTTGCCCCTCCCATAGTCCGAAGACCAACAATTGCACTCAGGCAATCAATTTAGCTATCACAGCTTAAACAGGAGAAACGAATTACACGGCCCCAAACGTAACAGCAAAAATGGCTCACAAGATGGGGGAAAACACACAGTCCTGAAGCTTATCAGTGAGCACAACTCACAGCAGGGAAAAAACGTCCCAAGTATCCTGTGCGTGAGACCAATAGTCGGTGAGAAAGCCAAAAACGTGAATGGCCCTTCACAGCCATGGTAAAAACACATGAAACTACAAAAAAGTGAATGGAAAAAATGCACCAGCAGCTCCCATAACGTGAGGAAGACAACCCAATCCCTGGCACTGCAAAAACGACCTCCAATCCATGGGAAAAATGAAGCTAACAACCAAAAACGTGGAATGAAAGACACAGGAAAAACTCCAGCTTCTCCGAAAAACCCCAACGTGAAGGAGAATGGTGATGAAAAATGGAAAACGTGGATGCATGGCGGAATGGCATATGTTTTTGGGCATTTTCCTTGCCAAGGAAGTCAGAACACGTTTTTCAAAAATGGGTCTCTGCCCAATTCAAATTTTTTGCCCATACTCTTCCCATTCCATGCAATAACTAACTCAACCACATTCTGGCAGAAATAAATGATTGGGGAAAAAGACAAGAAAGGTAGTTGATAGTTTGATGGGTTTTCTCCTAGACATTTGGATTTTCCCCATTGGCCCATAGGTTAAATATTTCACCCCCCTCCTTATCCTTAGGAAATCATGCCCCATTCGATTTAGTTGCTGCGACCGTAGCTAGTTGTGTCCTTTAATTAATTATGATGCATATTTACATGATGGCCAACATAATATATGCCGCATGCCTCGATATACCATTGGTGACAGATTTAAATCCAAAACATAGCATTACCGATCAATGGTGGGCCTTGGCCCTTAACTCCAGACCATGATCATTTACAATTTATACATCATATACATCTAATGTAACGGGGTCAAAACCGGGGCATTACATTCCCCTCCCCCTTCAATAGCACTGTCCTCAGTGCTTACAAAATTGAACAAATTGCTACACTGGCATTGCCTCAGTGTTCCGCAGAATTGAACAAAAATGGATGTGCCAATTGCATGGCATCCTCTAGCTCCCATGTAGCCTCTTCAGGTCCGAAGTGCTCCCATTGCACCTTTACCTGCCCTATGGCTCGGTTTCGGAGCATTGTGACCTTCCTGTCGAGGATGCACATTGGCTTGATTCGGAACTCTCCCTCAGGTTCCACCTGAATCACATCCCAAA